>JBAMBR010003583.1:27500-222873 GCA_037044475.1 Zaprionus obscuricornis | reverse complement strand
CTTTATTTTCCAATTATAATAATTTTTCACTTTTCCAGCTCGTTTATTGCATATGAACAAGTTCATTTAAGCGAACATTTTGAACAAGGTGGCAACTTTGCTAAGAATACCGATGAATCTATAGTAATTTTAGTTCTTTTACTTAGGAATCAACCACTGGTTCATCTCAATGTAAAGTTTAAATATATGAAATCGTTATTTTATAATTCAGTCTATTATAAACTAAAATGTCATTTTATTATTTTCATCGAAAATCTGTTAACACTTTAATATTACCAGAAATTAATTTAATTCGTAAAATGTTTAAATTAGTATTCGATAACTGACAATCGATAATGTTAGTAGAAGTTACAGCTATGTTATTGCCTGTAATATTTATCCAGTTTTTATTCAATTTACAGCCATATTCTTGCCTTTTCACCCATACTAGTGAACAGGGGCAATATTTATAAACATACGTATAGATTGATTCGGAAAAATAATAAATAAAATATATACTGTTAAAAATGTTATAGAATTGTCTAACATGTAACGGAATTTTTCCAGGAAAATAAAGCGCTCTCTGTTAATAACATACGAGCAAAATGTTAAGTTAACATGTGGTTTTTTTACGAGCGAAGTCCGTCGTTGTCGCGTTTGCGTGAATTAATAATTAATTTTAACTATAAAATCATAGTATACATTTGCTAAAAAATGCAAATATGTGCGAGTGAATACAGTTGTGTGCACTTTTATTTCGTTTTCTCCCAAAATGTATTGCGTGCACGCGCAAATATGTCGTGGTGATGCCAGAGTCAGCTAAAAAAGGCAATGTAGTATTTTATTTTGCAAGACTTTGAAAAGCAGTGAGAATAACAGAATAACAAAGCCAAGTCAAGGTGAAAATTGAACGGGGAAAATTTAATGGATGCGCGATCGGATAGATCGAACAGAGGCAATAGATCCGATAGCATATGCATATCAAATTAACGAAATATGCTCGTAATTCGGAGCGATCAAAACTGTGTGAAAATAATAATAATTTCAAGGTTTGCAGAGCGAGCAAGCGAATAGAAAGCAAAAGGTAATTGAAAAATAGAACGATTTTGGCACAAGCGCAGTGTAGAATAGTCTATGGTATTGTGTTGTTGTTGTTTCTGTTGCTGCCGTTTTTGTTGTTAACGTTTTGTCTGTTCTACTGACTGGGTGGGTGGGGCGTGAATTGAGGGCAGCTGGTCGACATCGCAGCAGCAACAAAACAAAACAACGAAACCAAGCGTGTGCGTCGCGTATGGGAATCGAAGAAAAAGTGGATAAAGAATGTGGGGGAATGTGATGGGAGAATCACTTGCCCAAAACGGAACCGAAAGTGAGTGCAATTGAAAAGAAGCGCGACAAGAAAACAATTGTGCTGCGCTCTAGCGGCGAAAGCAAACAGAAATAATAATAATAATAACAACAACAGCGACGAAACGACTAAAGATGAGAGCGAAATGCCCAGTGCCTCTGACTGCCGTCTGCCTGCGCCTGCTTTGTAATCTCATGTAATTTGCCGCATTTTTTGCCTGTGCATTCTGGCTTCTTCCGTATGTGCGCGCGTGTGTCAGTGTTTATTTATGCGTATGTATGTGTGTGTAACTGTGTAACTGATTGTGTACGTGTATTTGTGTTTGTGCGCGCTTCGCTTTGGGGTCGGTAGGTCGTTTTGTAGCGCGCGACATATTGTCGCTTGCATTCCGCCACAAACACACATACTCGCGCATATAAAATCATACAATTATATACATAATACGTTTGCATGTGTGTGTGTGTATGTTGTGTAAATGTAACAAACTCATAAGCTCTCCCCCACTGACATCAACAGCAAGAGCAAGAGAAAGAACAACAACAACAACACAAGTTCCTTCGGTTTATGTCAGAAAAAGGCGCGCGTTCGTTTTTGCTGCTGCTGCTGCTGCCTGGCACCGAGAGTTTATTTTGCAAGCTTCACCATTTTATAAAACGACAGCCACAGCCACATTAGCTGACGCTGACGCCACCAGCGCCAGTCATCGTCATTCTCTCACCCGCCTCTGCTGCTGACGCTGGTGCTCTGCTCTGCTACTGCTACTGTTTCTGATTCTGGCTGTCTGCTACTGTTGCCTGCCATCATCCTCATTGCTCCCCAGTGCGTATTCAGTGCAGCATTTAGTTTGAAGGCCTGTGCTACTGTCTGTGTTTGTGCCTCTACACGCCTTGCCGCCTGGCTTCGTGTTTGTTTAATTCTTATTTCTATTAGTATGTGTATGTGTGTATATTTATTCGACTGCAGATAATCAAATTTATATTGTGCATGCAAAAAAATAAAAAAGAAAAAGAAAAACAACAACAACAAAAGTGAAAAAGAAAATGTTAAAAGAAAACGATCATAACTTCTTTATTTGCTGCTGCTACGGCTACGGCTACGGCTGCTGATGTTGATGTTGATGAGTTAGCATAGCTTCATAAACACTATATTTGTGAGTAACGGTGGTTGTTGTTGTTGTTGTTATTATTATGATTTTCGTGTTGTTGCTGCTATTGTTTTAGTGGCCTGTTATTTCCTGAGATTGTGTGCGTGCGTATGTATGTGAATGTGAATGTGTGTGTGTGTCGTCTATTGAACTTCGACGAATTGATAGCTATAATTAACTTACAAGCATGTAATTTTATGCCGGCTAATAATACTGTTATATTTGAATATACATATATATATATTATATATAATATTACATATACATTTTTATATATATGTATGTGTGTTCATATGTATATGCAAAAATTTACAGCAATTTTTGATAGTGTTAGACACATAACCTAGAAAAACCTAACAATAGTTGCCTAGTTGGGCATGCCTAGTTACCGTTACTTTGGAATCCGCCATGTGCAAAGCTTTTTATTGGTTTCTTGTATTAGCCGATTAAATGTACCACAAAAAAACAAAATACATTTCTGTGCAATAATTAAACAAAAATGTGAAATTCCCCTTAAACAGAAATAAAAAAAGTAAAAATTAAAAAAAAAAAAAACTAGTAAATTCCACTTGACCGCGCTCTTTTATACTGTAATTGGGCCCGTTATGTTTTAATGCTTGCTCATGCACAGCTAGCATACACATATACATACATACATACATACGTGTGTATAGTACATACATATTTATGTGTGTGTGTGTACATTGACACAGCTGCATTGCTGAGAGAGCTTTAAAAATTGTAACAGTAGACAACAACAATACAATACAATAAAAAATCGAAGAAAGTCGTCAGTGAAACAAAAACAACAACAACTACTACTAAAACAAGCTTCATGATACCCGTTCGAAATGAGCACAGCGTATATGTATAAAAAAAAAGAAGGAAAAAAAAAATAAAATAAAATAAAGCGTAACGAAATTAAATGAAAAGCGCAAATCGCAAAAACCTAACCACACTTATTGAGAATCAGTTAGCTAGCGAATCATCCAACCCTTTGAATACCCCCCCGCAATTCCCCTGAGTTCATTTCAAAGTCTCTGCTTCACCTTAGGCCCGCATATTGAAAGCACGGGCAGGGGGCAAGGCAATCTCATTTTAGACTAGCTCAAACCTAATAGGTAAATAAAGATTTTGAAAATTGTGTAGAGTATAGTATTATTATTGATTTATCGCTACCGCAAAAAAGCAAAAGCAAAGCCACTGGCGGAGGTGTTATATACAAAACTTGTTATTTATTTATTTATTTTTCTGATAAGAGCCAACCGATCAGCTATGTACACACACATAATTATATATGTATGTCTATAATGTATATATATAGACCCACGAATATATATATATATATATATATATATATGTAGAGCTAATGCTAATTTTTCTTCTATTTCACATTTCATCATAATTCATATGTATTTTATTTTATTTTTTTTTTATTTGTCGCCTTATTTGTCAGGTTGCAATTTTTGTTATTGTCGTAGCATTTGTAAATTTAATAAATTAGCAAAAAATTGATTTGATTAACTTGGACTTGTGTCGTCGTCGTCGCCGTCGCTGTCGCTGTCGCTTGACGTACATCTCAATGTACATACATATGTATGTACATATGTATATTTGCTATATGTATATATATATTATCGCCAGAAATGAGAGCAACAACAACAACAATGACAGTAGTAATGGCAAGGGAAAAATTCTGGCCAGTTGTGACGTGATTCGTTGAAGATCACGTGGCATGAAATAAATTACAAAATGCACTAAAAAGAATCAATTTCTAAATTTAAATTTGATTCTACAAACTTCATTGCATAAATATTGAAGTACAAAAACATATTTGTTTTTTTTTTTTTTTTTTTAAGATGAAGACAAAATATAAATACGATTCAGGTTTCGCAGCCAGTGTAAATATTGCAAACTTAATGAGGATTTATTATCTGACAGATTATCATTGGCTTTCACATGACTCAAATCGTAATAAAAGCCGACATTTTTTTTTTTGCATTAAAATAGAATAAATAAATATTTAATTTTTCAATATTTGTAATTTTCTTTATTCTTTTTTTTTATTTCCATTTTCTCTCTCTCTCTCTTTGCAGCCCTGATAAAAAAAAATTGACCAAATCCCAAGAGGTGTAAGCATAAATACACTACAAAAAAAAAAAAAAAAAAACTGACTGCATGAGGATATAAAAATATATATAAATATATATATATATATAAATAAATAAATAAATAAATAAATAAATAAGAGAAATAATAATATTTATTATTTATTGAACAATTGCAATAGCAACAGCAACAACAAAAACAACAACAATAAGAATAAGAAAAAAAATAAGAAAAACAACGATATGAAGTATACAACAGTAACTGACAATGCTATGCCCGCATGTGGCAGTAGCAGCTCCCACAACACATTAAACGAATTGCAGTCAGGAGCAGTAAAAACACAGCAGCAACAGTTGCTGGAATTACAACAAATCACAACAACAGCAACAACAACGACAAGTGCCGTTAACACAGCGGCCGCAACAACAACAACAAATACAATTCCCAACAACAATAACAACAGCTACCAGTCTGATAGCAATGTCAATGGTGAGGCACTACAGGCAACAACAACTGCAAGTGCAAATGCAACAACAGCAACAGCAACAACAACAACAACAGCAAATGCACTTTTTTGCGAGCAAGTGACGACAGTGACGAATCTATTCGAGAAATGGAACGATTGTGAGCGTACTGTGGTCATGTATGCACTTTTAAAGCGTTTGCGTTATCCAAGCCTCAAGTTTCTACAGTATTCCATTGACAACAATCTGACACAGAATCTTGGCACATGCCAAACGAATCTAAGCAGCGTTGTCATTGACATCAATGCTAACAATCCGGCCTACTTACAGAATCTATTGAGTGCATACAAGGCGTGTCAGGTTAACGACTTAATGGAGGGCATATCGTCATCCTCATCGGACAAGGATTCAATGCCCTGCTATGGTAGCGATTTTCAGTTAACTAGCACCAGCAGCAGCAGCAGCAGTGGAAACAACAATAATAATAACACGAATCCAACAACTGATGGACGCAAAGAGGAAATATTGCAAGAGATGTTAAATATGTTGCCATTATTAAAGCCTGGCAATGAGGAGGCCAAATCTAGTTATATGACATTTATACCACTCGCAGTTAAGGATACTGTGAAACAACAAGTGCCGACTGAGTTAGTACAACAAATCTTCTCGTACATGCTCATACATCCCGCCATTGGTAGCGATGATCGACGTTCGCTTAATGTCTGGCTACGACATCTTGAGGATTACATACAGGCCACTAAACGTAACAACAGCAATAACTGCAGCAGCAATAATAACAGTAATAGCAACAGTTATTTCATACAACCCGAACCACTGCAGTTACAATTGAATCTTGGCCTAAGCATGGGTATGGGTACAGGCACCATATCGGATAGTTCATCATCATCCTCATCATCGCTGGGCAATTTGACGCGTAACGTTGACTGGCAAACGATAGCACCGCCCAGCAGGCATCATAGCAGCAAACAGTTGCCCAGACAGCCAGGTGAATGGCGTGGCAGTGTTAGTGGCTCATGTGGCTCGATCAATCCACTCTGTGATAATTTAAATGGTATTACATTGAACGAATTAGCATCTAGTCAGAATAGCTTAGGCCTCTCCCTGGGCAGTAATTCGTCGCTTGTGAATGGCGTTGTCGCTGGTGCTGCAGCTGGCTCAATGTTGGGTCTTGCTGGCAGCGATGATCATGATACCTCATTCAGTAAAAATGGCACCGAAATTCTTGACTTTGAGCCATCATCAAGTTGCGATTCAACGTCGGCTGAGGCCAGCGGTATGGCTAGCTGCAGCCTAAGTCAACAACAGGTAAGTAAACTCTACAACTATATATATATATATATATATATATATATATATATATATATGTATATATATGGGGAATATTACTAACTTTAATTTTTAATTTTTGATTTTTACAGGCTACAACATCACATGCCACATCTCTGCATTCGCAGTTATTACAACCGCCACCACCTCCACCACCACCACAATTGCCATATGCTTCGATATTGATTGGTCATGTCGGTGATCAATTTAGTGACATTAATCGCTGGAGTCTTGATAGTAAAATCGCAGCACTCAAAACCCGACGCTCTAATAGTTTAACAACACAAACGATCTCCAGCTGCTCGTCGAACTCATCGAATTCGTCTGTGATCACGGTGAATGATAATTGCTCCAATTCAACTGAGAATCTAGCACAATTTGCCAACAAGCCGCGCAGCTTCTCATTGTCAATTGAACATCATCGTGCCAACAATAACAACAACAATCATTCACTGGCAAACAGCACCTCAGATACTCGACTGGATGACTTTAAGCCAAGTTATATAAAGTTCCAAACCCGTAATGTTGGCATGTCTGGCATTGGCCTCTGGCTGAAATCCTTGCGCTTGCATAAATACATTGAACTCTTTAAGAATATGACATATGAGGAGATGTTGCAGATTAGCGAGGACTTTTTACAGAGTGTTGGCGTTACTAAGGGTGCATCCCATAAATTGGCATTGTGCATTGAGAAGCTTAAGGAACGTTCACATATACTTGGCAAAGTTGAACAGGAATTGCATACGGGTCAAATGAAGGTTAGCACTGCTGTCGAAGAGCTAACAAATATTGTGCTAACACCAATGAAACCATTGGAAAGTATACCTGGTGAGGATAATATTGGATTGCGTTTTCTCAAAGTCATCGATTTGGTTAGCAATGCACTGCAACAGGATCCATATTGTGCACAGGATGATGAGACATTGGGTGTCTTCATGTGGATCATTGATCGTTCCATACATAACGAGGCATTTGTGAATCATGCCAATCAACTGAAGGAACTTAAATTTAAATTATCCAAGATCAAGATGTCCATGGTGCCGAAGTTACATCATGTGAAAACAACGGGAGCAACTGCTGGCAATATGAATAAGCCAAGGTAAGTGAACTAAAATTAGTCATAGTTTAATAATAAATAAAATTAAATTAAATTTTATAATTGAATTTTAATTTTTTTCACTTCTTGCTGTAGATGGAATGGAAAGAGTCGCAAATGTGATTCAAAAAACGCCAGCAGCGATCGTATAAATCATCGAAAAAATTCAAACGACATGTTAAACTTTTCACTGAATTGCCTACAACATCCAATTCCGCATCATCAGCAACAGCAACAACAGCAGCAACAACAACAGCAGCAGCAGCAGCAGCAACAACAGCAAATGAATCAACAACAATTTGATTTCAATGCTGGCTATCAGACACAGCAGCAATATAAAAGCTCATCGTATCCCAACTTCATGGGTAATCCACAGCAGCAGCAACAACAACAGCAGCAGCAGCAGCAGCATGCACAACAAATGCAGCAAATGTTACAGCAACATGCCCAGCACTTTCCAGCATTGCCGCAACAGACGCCACCACCGCATCATCGTCGTTCATTAAATAATTTGATAGTTGTTGCCGGTGGACCACAGCAGCCACAACAATTGATTTTCAAGCCTGGACAAGGTGTGCTTACCAACAGCAATAATGACGGACTGCAGCAGCAGCAGCAGCAACAACAACAACAAAGGAAACCAAGCTTGAATAATCTCAATGGACTCAATGTAGCAGCAGTGGAACGTTCTATAGAGCAACAACAGCAGCAGCAACCAAAGAAAACGATGGCCGCTGTGGTAATGGTTAGTAGTGTGGAGCAAAATGAATCTGTTCAACAGCAGCAACCACAGCAGCAGCAGCCACCGCAAATATTAATTAATAACAATAACAATAATAACAACTGCAATGGCAATAACAACAACAATAATAATAATAACAACAACAACAACAACAATAACAACATATTGAACAACAATTTAATAAATCAACAGCAGCTGCAATTGCTGGCCGCTGCTGCAGCGGCAGCTGCTGTTGGCAGTGGCAGCTGTTTGTGTCCTGCTGATGGCAATGCTGACATCGTCTCCTGTAGCGGTCTATGTAGCAATAGTATCTGCCAACAACAACCTAACAATAACAACAACAACAACAATAATAATAATAATAATAACAACAACAATAACAACAATATGGATCATTGCTTGTCTCTGAGCATGGCGACGCTTAAGGATAGCTTCAATATGCCGCCACATGATTATAAGATGAATGACTTTAAGAGCTTGGAGCAGCTAGAGACACTGTGTCGCCAGATGACTGAGCAGGCAATGAACTAAAATTTGTTAGTTGGCAATGTTTCTTCAACTTGTTTAATATTTAAATGTTATGTTTGTGTCTGTGTGAGTGCTGCGTACCTTGTATTGTAGAGGAACGTATTTTATAATCGTTTATTTAGTTATTTAATAATCTTAGGAAATGTTTGTTTACATGTTAAGTTTATCTATCTTTATCTTTATCTTTATCTATGTCTATGTCTATGTCTCTATGCGTGTGTGTGTGTGTGTGTGTGTGTGTGTGTGTATGTTTGTGATAGTGTCTACGCTTTTTTATTATTATCTATGTATGCGTGTGTGTGTGGGTGTGTGTTAAATGTGACACATGCCACATGGCATTAATACTGCAACTGCTGTAAGAACTATTGCAAACGGCTGGCCGTGCAATACGCTGTGTTAATTGGCCTAGTTGACGACTAGTTAATATAATGTGTGTTTAGTATGAATGAATCCCTCCCGACAAAAAAAAAATATAATAATGTAACTAGGTGCAAGCTTAGAAAACAGTTGCAGTTTTATAACCATGTTGCGTGTCACTGTTGCTGCCAATGTTAAAAATATGTTAATAATGTTTAAGTTGATAAATGTTGAAACGTAGTTCGAACTATTTCGTAAAACAAATGAAACAAATTCTATTAAGAAAACAACGCAAAGTATATAAGCAACAACAGCAAACAAACAACCCAACAACCAACAATCCGACAACCAATCCAACAACCCAACAACCAATTAGTCAACCTAACTAACCGACCAATCCACTCAATCAATCAATCAATCAAATCAAATCAATCAAACACAACAGACAACTTCATCTTCAACTTTCTCTTCATTAGGAAAATTTGGCCAAATTTGATCAACATTTTACGCTATTCTGACGCGCTGCTAATCTGACTACCGCTTAAAAAAAAAAAATTAAAAGTAAAAAAAAAGAAAAAAAAAAAAACAGACGTCAATGACAATTAATATTTCAATATAATATATATATATATAAAATGCTATAAATGGGACAAAATGCTTTTACATGTGAATGTTTTTTTGGCATATGTTAATGAATTATATTATGAACTCTGCATCGTGACCATGAGACTGACTAAGATTACTATATTCGCAACTATATAAGAACTAGAGAAATGCTGGATTGATACAAAACAAAATCATGTTTGTGAAGCACACGATACACACGAGAATACACAACACTAAAAAAACAAGAAAACAAAACACTAAAAAAAAAATAAAACACAACACGCGAATCAAAAAACGTTGCTTGCTGAAAGTCACATAATGAACTATGTTTATACACATATTTACATATAAAAAAATGAAAAGTAAAGTATATATATATATGTCCTTATATATATGTATATATTGATATATATACACACTTAATATTTATTTTAAATTAAGAGGAACGTAATTGCTGAAAAAAAAACAAAAACAAAACAAAACTATAAACTGTAAAACGAAAATTGTCTTATGTTTTTTTGTTAAAAATGTTTTAGAAGCCTAAAAAAAAAAGTAAATACACAACTAAATTTGTATTTTGTATAAGAGTAAAATAAGCCAAAAAAAAAGAAGAAAACAAAACATAACGAACATAAATGTTATCAGGCATTGTATTACATTATACGAGATATATATATATATATATATATATATATATATTTTAGTATATACAATAATATTGTTTCGCTTTTAGGCTTTTAGTCAATTGATTGTAATATTGTGCTGTATAAGATGATCGACAAACTATAATAATATTATGTTACATTTTTTTTTTGCTATATAAACAAACACAGATATATATATATATATAAATGCAACGAGATCGAACGTAATTGCTTAAGCTTGAATTAAATTATAAAAACAAACAAATAACGAAATGGCCAAAGGCAGCCAATAGAAATTATTATAAAAACAAAAAATATAATGAGAAAAACATTGTTAGCTTAATTTAAAAATTATATGTATGAAAAAAAAAACAAAGAAAATGCATAAAAATTGCAAAACATAAAAAAAAACCAAAAAAAAAATGTATAATCAACGGCTGCTGCTTTGACAAAAAGAAGAAATTGTTTTTTTTTTTATTTTATTTATTCTTATTATTATTTGAATAACAGCAATATAGCAAATATAGCACACAGAAATAATAACAACAACAACAATAGCAGAAAGTTGCAGCTGTTCAAATAGCAGCAAGTGTTGACGCCATAAAACAAGGCAAGAGACAAGAGAGAAATGCATGTAAATTATAAATAAATTTATAGCCATATAATAAAAGTTCAAAATTCACAACAGCAATAACAATAACAAAAAGCATAAATAATGCAAAACAAAACAAAAATAAAAAATAACAAGAAGCAACAAGAGAAATTGTTTGATAAGTAAAAATTCAGTTACAAAATTAGCAAAAAGAAAATTTGTGCATATAAAATGTCAAGTAAATTTTACATCAAAGTGTTTGTTCTACAGTTATGTATATATGCATGCATGTTTGTACATGCATAGACATGCCGAATTACAAATTAAATCAAATCACATAGTCAAACAATGGGGCGGGACAAAGTAGGGAGGAAGGGGGGATGATGATGGCCAGGCATAGAATAAATCAAATTGTGAGCATTCAAGATTGTACCTACTACCAATTCACATATACATATACCTAATATACATATATATATATACATATATATATATGTAACAAAATATATTTATTTTAAATAAATTATTTCAGAAAATTAACAATTGCGTTTTAACTTGACTTTTGACTTGTTTTTTCTTTTTAATACAGTTATTTATGTCCTTTCAGTTCAACTTTGTCATTTGAAGTTTGTTGCCTAACAACGCAGGTTGCCATGCGTCTCCGGCATTGACTCCAATTGTTTGGACTTCAACAATATTTGATTATTCAAAAATAACGGAACACGCCAACACAAAACTATTGAACGGAAAAAAATCTAGAAATTTAATCTTATATTTTAATTTATTTATTAATAGTTGACACTAAGCAAAATTGAAAATATTTAACACAGAAAATGAACAAGCATCGTTATAATACTGTACAGCTCGATGGCCTTCATTCACATTTGCTGCATCATCAGAAGCAGCAATTGCAGCCGGCGCCGCAGTCGCAACCGCAACCGCAGCCGCAGCCGCAGCGACAGTTGGGAGGGCAACAAACAAACGGCGACGATGAAGAGCAGTTGCCATTGTGGCCCAGTGAGCGAATTCCGCCCGGTGGCAGCGGTGCTTTTCATTCGCCAAAAGTTGAGTATAGCAAGGAGACGGCAGATTTGCTCAAGTGTAAGTTCAATGTTTCAAATTGGAATTTTTCAGTTATATATTTGGCTGCCTTCTAGTGCTTATGAAGGAGTCCAAGATGTCAATGGTGATGCGTAAGCAAATTGATCAAAGTCTACGCAATGGTGAACCATTGCCATTGCCCAAGCCACCGCGTCCAAATACCAATAATGATCCGGATAGAGAAACTTTGGCTATTTTAGAGCGTGCACGCAATGCAAAGCGTAAGAATCTGCGGCAAATTGAGGCCAGTGGCGCTTATGATAAAACATTTTTCCGGCCAAGAACAGACAATCGCATGTTGAGCGAAAAGGCTAAAGCTAAGCTACAGTTGACCATGGCTGGCATTGAATTGCCAGATCCTGCAGTTAAACCACTGCGACAACGACGTGAAGATCGTCTGGTTACTGAAGAGGATATTATCAATGAGCGTAAGTTGCACTTTTTCTATTTTTATTAGAAAACAGTTGTTCAATTTATTGTGCTTAAGCAGTGTTGGATCAAATAAATGAGCGTGCCGATTGGTTGGTTGAAATGGAGGCACTCGGTCAAGGCAAGAAATATCAGCCAGAGATACGTGATCAGATATCTGAGAGATTGCATCGCATACGCGCATTGGAGACCAAAATGAAGTTGAAAGCAGATGGTGGCTATCGTTTTGTTGATTGAAAACTCTAATTGAAATGCAAAATGAGTTTAATGTTAAAATGTTTCGCACGCCGAAGATTTTATACACTTCGAAGCTTGACATATTTTTATTTTTGCTATTATGTTACAGTTTTCCGATTTGTTACAAAATTGTCTGCTTATGTTGATCAAAAAACAAAATTGAATTGTGAATTAATTGTAATAGTGATTCTCTTTGTAATACTGTCGATTTGTATGCTATTAGAATTCACTTGACATTATTGTAATTGTATATATTATATTATATATTAGCATATTTTATTCACCTTATTCGCTTACATAATTTCATATCAATTTCGACTATTCTGCACACATTTAATACATACAAGGGCATGTTTCCCAATGCATTCAGTATTTCCGAAGATGAAGAGTCCGGCAATGGTGGCGATGATGATGCCGATGAAAGTGTTGACTTTAAGAAACCAATAACGACAAAAGCTGCAACAGATGCGGCTAAAAAGTAAGTAGCATATAAATAAATGAAATATGCAAAATTTTAAACATTATCAATTAACAGTTATACCTGGCGCATAGATTTAGCCAAATCGGAAAAATATTGGGTTGGCTGGTTTTCTGGTCTTAGCGACAAGTTCCTTAATTTGCGATTACCCAAACAGTTGCTTTTGGCCAGCATCGATGGCCTGGATCGCACTTTAACCGTTGGTCAAATGCAGGGTCGCTTTCAAATGCAAGTATTGGCACGCTGCGGACATGCCGTACACGAGGACCGTCCACATGAAGTTGCTGAGGTAATCAGCGGCTATTTAATCCGAAATCGTTTTGCCGAAGCTGCTGGCGAATTTCGTTGCCACATGCCATCCTGCTAAGCCGAATCCTTGTACAGTTGTAGCACAAAAATATCTATTTTTGAATGGAGCATTATATGATGCGATCATATATATATATATATATACTTATACACACAAACAAAAAAAAAATAGGACATAGGAAAAGATAACGAGATATACTCTAGACGTATTATCTACATATATACAATCTATATATATATATATATATATATATATATATATCTATATACTCAAATTATTTATTCGATTACTTAAAGAAAAAAATCCGTATGTATTTTCAAAATATTGTAGTTTTGCTCGTTTTTGCCAACTTCCACGTTCAATTAACGAACATATGAAAAATGTATGAATAAACGCGATTTGCTTACGGTTGGACTTCTTGAAATTGTTGAAAACGTTTTATACGTTTCCTTGTATGTATTAAATGTGTGCCAGAATAAGTCGAAATTGATATGAAATTATGTAAAGCGAATAAGGTGAATAAAATATGCTAATATATAATATAATATATACAATTACAATAATCGTCGCTCTCCTCAAGGTGAATTCTAATAGCATACAAATCGACAGTATTACAAAGAGAATCACTATTACAATTAATTCACAATTCAATTTTGTTTTGTCAATAAAACATGCAATTCTATTTTAGCTGTTGGTGTCTGCGAATTTCGTGCTTTAGCTATATCAACTATGATTTCATTATACACTTCCATTAGTCTATTCATTATGGCCAGAAGTTGGCAACACACACAAGTAGTAGTAGATTTATAAGATATATTCTTGATCAACATAAGCAGACAATTTTGTAACAAATCGGAAAACTGTAACATAATAGCAAAAATCAAAAATATGTCAAGCTTCGAAGTGTATAAAATCTTCGGCGTGCGAAACATACGTTTATTTCATTGCTGCAGCTGCTCGTGTCGAAATCAATTACTTGTTAACCCTGAAAGTAGGCAACAGTTTTTTTCAATGCTTTTTCTTTTTACTCATTTTTCTTTTTTTTTTTTTTTTTTTTTTTGGGTAACACAGTTTTCTTTAACATTAAACTCATTTTGCATTTCAATTAGAGTTTTCAATCAACAAAACGATAGCCACCATCTGCTTTCAACTTCATTTTGGTCTCCAATGCGCGTATGCGATGCAATCTCTCAGATATCTGATCACGTATCTCTGGCTGATATTTCTTGCCTTGACCGAGTGCCTCCATTTCAACCAACCAATCGGCACGCTCATTTATTTGATCCAACACTGCTTAAGCACAATAAATTGAACAACTGTTTTCTAATAAAAATAGAAAAAGTGCAACTTACGCTCATTGATAATATCCTCTTCAGTAACCAGACGATCTTCACGTCGTTGTCGCAGTGGTTTAACTGCAGGATCTGGCAATTCAATGCCAGCCATGGTCAACTGTAGCTTAGCTTTGGCCTTTTCGCTCAACATGCGATTGTCTGTTCTTGGCCGGAAAAATGTTTTATCATAAGCGCCACTGGCCTCAATTTGCCGCAGATTCTTACGCTTTGCATTGCGTGCACGCTCTAAAATAGCCAAAGTTTCTCTATCCGGATCATTATTGGTATTTGGACGCGGTGGCTTGGGCAATGGCAATGGTTCACCATTGCGTAGACTTTGATCAATTTGCTTACGCATCACCATTGACATCTTGGACTCCTTCATAAGCACTAGAAGGCAGCCAAATATATAACTGAAAAATTCCAATTTGAAACATTGAACTTACACTTGAGCAAATCTGCCGTCTCCTTGCTATACTCAACTTTTGGCGAATGAAAAGCACCGCTGCCACCGGGCGGAATTCGCTCACTGGGCCACAATGGCAACTGCTCTTCATCGTCGCCGTTTGTTTGTTGCCCTCCCAACTGTCGCTGCGGCTGCGGTTGCGGTTGCGACTGCGGCGCCGGCTGCAATTGCTGCTTCTGATGATGCAGCAAATGTGAATGAAGGCCATCGAGCTGTACAGTATTATAACGATGCTTGTTCATTTTCTGTGTTAAATATTTTCAATTTTGCTTAGTGTCAACTATTAATAAATAAATTAAAATATAAGATTAAATTTCTAGATTTTTTTCCGTTCAATAGTTTTGTGTTGGCGTGTTCCGTTATTTTTGAATAATCAAATATTGTTGAAGTCCAAACAATTGGAGTCAATGCCGGAGACGCATGGCAACCTGCGTTGTTAGGCAACAAACTTCAAATGACAAAGTTGAACTGAAAGGACATAAATAACTGTATTAAAAAGAAAAAACAAGTCAAAAGTCAAGTTAAAACGCAATTGTTAATTTTCTGAAATAATTTATTTAAAATAAATATATTTTGTTACATATATATGAATATATATATGTATATTAGGTATATGTATATGTGAATTGGTAGTAGGTACAATCTTGAATGCTCACAATTTGATTTATTCTATGCCTGGCCATCATCATCCCCCCTTCCTCCCTACTTTGTCCCGCCCCATTGTTTGACTATGTGATTTGATTTAATTTGTAATTCGGCATGTCTATGCATGTACAAACATGCATGCATATATACATAACTGTAGAACAAACACTTTGATGTAAAATTTACTTGACATTTTATATGCACAAATTTTCTTTTTGCTAATTTTGTAATTGAATTTTTACTTATCAAACAATTTCTCTTGTTGCTTCTTGTTATTTTTTTTTTGTTTTGTTTTGCATTATTTATGCTTTTTGTTATTGTTATTGCTGTTGTGAATTTTGAACTTTTATTATATGGCTATAAATTTATTTATAATTTACATGCATTTCTCTCTTGTCTCTTGCCTTGTTTTATGGCGTCAACACTTGCTGCTATTTGAACAGCTGCAACTTTCTGCTATTGTTGTTGTTGTTGTTATTTCTGTGTGCTATATTTGCTATATTGCTGTTATTCAAATAATAATAAGAATAAATAAAATAAAAAAAAAAAACAATTTCTTCTTTTTGTCAAAGCAGCAGCCGTTGATTATACATTTTTTTTTTGGTTTTTTTTTATGTTTTGCAATTTTTATGCATTTTCTTTGTTTTTTTTTCATACATATAATTTTTAAATTAAGCTAACAATGTTTTTCTCATTATGTTTTTTGTTTTTATAATAATTTCTATTGGCTGCCTTTGGCCATTTCGTTATTTGTTTGTGTTTATAATTTAATTCAAGCTTAAGCAATTACGTTCGATCTCGTTGCATTTATATATATATATATATCTGTGTTTGTTTATATAGCAAAAAAAAAAATGTAACATAATATTATTATAGTTTGTCGATCATCTTATACAGCACAATATTACAATCAATTGACTAAAAGCCTAAAAGCGAAACAATATTATTGTATATACTAAAATATATATATATATATATATCTCGTATAATGTAATACAATGCCTGATAACATTTATGTTCCTTATGTTTTGTTTTCTTCTTTTTTTTTGGCTTATTTTACTCTTATACAAAATACAAATTTAGTTGTGTATTTACTTTTTTTTTAGGCTTCTAAAACATTTTTAACAAAAAAACATAAGACAATTTTCGTTTTACAGTTTATAGTTTTGTTTTGTTTTTGTTTTTTTTTCAGCAATTACGTTCCTCTTAATTTAAAATAAATATTAAGTGTGTATATATATCAATATATACATATATATAAGGACATATATATATATACTTTACTTTTCATTTTTTTATATGTAAATATGTGTATAAACATAGTTCATTATGTGACTTTCAGCAAGCAACGTTTTTTGATTCGCGTGTTGTGTTTTATTTTTTTTTTAGTGTTTTGTTTTCTTGTTTTTTTAGTGTTGTGTATTCTCGTGTGTATCGTGTGCTTCACAAACATGATTTTGTTTTGTATCAATCCAGCATTTCTCTAGTTCTTATATAGTTGCGAATATAGTAATCTTAGTCAGTCTCATGGTCACGATGCAGAGTTCATAATATAATTCATTAACATATGCCAAAAAAACATTCACATGTAAAAGCATTTTGTCCCATTTATAGCATTTTATATATATATATATATATATATTATATTGAAATATTAATTGTCATTGACGTCTGTTTTTTTTTTTTTTTTCTTTTTTTTTACTTTTAATTTTTTTTTTTAAGCGGTAGTCAGATTAGCAGCGCGTCAGAATAGCGTAAAATGTTGATCAAATTTGGCCAAATTTTCCTAATGAAGAGAAAGTTGAAGATGAAGTTGTCTGTTGTGTTTGATTGATTTGATTTGATTGATTGATTGATTGAGTGGATTGGTCGGTTAGTTAGGTTGACTAATTGGTTGTTGGGTTGTTGGATTGGTTGTCGGATTGTTGGTTGTTGGGTTGTTTGTTTGCTGTTGTTGCTTATATACTTTGCGTTGTTTTCTTAATAGAATTTGTTTCATTTGTTTTACGAAATAGTTCGAACTACGTTTCAACATTTATCAACTTAAACATTATTAACATATTTTTAACATTGGCAGCAACAGTGACACGCAACATGGTTATAAAACTGCAACTGTTTTCTAAGCTTGCACCTAGTTACATTATTATATTTTTTTTTTGTCGGGAGGGATTCATTCATACTAAACACACATTATATTAACTAGTCGTCAACTAGGCCAATTAACACAGCGTATTGCACGGCCAGCCGTTTGCAATAGTTCTTACAGCAGTTGCAGTATTAATGCCATGTGACATGTGTCACATTTAACACACACCCACACACACACGCATACATAGATAATAATAAAAAAGCGTAGACACTATCACAAACATACACACACACACACACACACACACACACACACGCATAGAGACATAGACATAGACATAGATAAAGATAAAGATAGATAAACTTAACATGTAAACAAACATTTCCTAAGATTATTAAATAACTAAATAAACGATTATAAAATACGTTCCTCTACAATACAAGGTACGCAGCACTCACACAGACACAAACATAACATTTAAATATTAAACAAGTTGAAGAAACATTGCCAACTAACAATTTTTAGTTCATTGCCTGCTCAGTCATCTGGCGACACAGTGTCTCTAGCTGCTCCAAGCTCTTAAAGTCATTCATCTTATAATCATGTGGCGGCATATTGAAGCTATCCTTAAGCGTCGCCATGCTCAGAGACAAGCAATGATCCATATTGTTGTTATTGTTGTTGTTATTATTATTATTATTATTGTTGTTGTTGTTGTTATTGTTAGGTTGTTGTTGGCAGATACTATTGCTACATAGACCGCTACAGGAGACGATGTCAGCATTGCCATCAGCAGGACACAAACAGCTGCCACTGCCAACAGCAGCTGCCGCTGCAGCAGCGGCCAGCAATTGCAGCTGCTGTTGATTTATTAAATTGTTGTTCAATATGTTGTTATTGTTGTTGTTGTTGTTATTATTATTATTGTTGTTGTTATTGCCATTGCAGTTGTTATTATTGTTATTGTTATTAATTAATATTTGCGGTGGCTGCTGCTGCTGCTGCTGTGGTTGCTGCTGTTGAACAGATTCATTTTGCTCCACACTACTAACCATTACCACAGCGGCCATCGTTTTCTTTGGTTGCTGCTGCTGTTGTTGCTCTATAGAACGTTCCACTGCTGCTACATTGAGTCCATTGAGATTATTCAAGCTTGGTTTCCTTTGTTGTTGTTGCTGCTGCTGCTGCTGCAGTCCGTCATTATTGCTGTTGGTAAGCACACCTTGTCCAGGCTTGAAAATCAATTGTTGTGGCTGCTGTGGTCCACCGGCAACAACTATCAAATTATTTAATGAACGACGATGATGCGGTGGTGGCGTCTGTTGCGGCAATGCTGGAAAGTGCTGGGCATGTTGCTGTAACATTTGCTGCATTTGTTGTGCATGCTGCTGCTGCTGCTGTTGTTGTTGCTGCTGCTGCTGCTGTGGATTACCCATGAAGTTGGGATACGATGAGCTTTTATATTGCTGCTGTGTCTGATAGCCAGCATTGAAATCAAATTGTTGTTGATTCATTTGCTGTTGTTGCTGCTGCTGCTGCTGCTGTTGTTGTTGCTGCTGTTGTTGCTGTTGCTGATGATGCGGAATTGGATGTTGTAGGCAATTCAGTGAAAAGTTTAACATGTCGTTTGAATTTTTTCGATGATTTATACGATCGCTGCTGGCGTTTTTTGAATCACATTTGCGACTCTTTCCATTCCATCTACAGCAAGAAGTGAAAAAAATTAAAATTCAATTATAAAATTTAATTTAATTTTATTTATTATTAAACTATGACTAATTTTAGTTCACTTACCTTGGCTTATTCATATTGCCAGCAGTTGCTCCCGTTGTTTTCACATGATGTAACTTCGGCACCATGGACATCTTGATCTTGGATAATTTAAATTTAAGTTCCTTCAGTTGATTGGCATGATTCACAAATGCCTCGTTATGTATGGAACGATCAATGATCCACATGAAGACACCCAATGTCTCATCATCCTGTGCACAATATGGATCCTGTTGCAGTGCATTGCTAACCAAATCGATGACTTTGAGAAAACGCAATCCAATATTATCCTCACCAGGTATACTTTCCAATGGTTTCATTGGTGTTAGCACAATATTTGTTAGCTCTTCGACAGCAGTGCTAACCTTCATTTGACCCGTATGCAATTCCTGTTCAACTTTGCCAAGTATATGTGAACGTTCCTTAAGCTTCTCAATGCACAATGCCAATTTATGGGATGCACCCTTAGTAACGCCAACACTCTGTAAAAAGTCCTCGCTAATCTGCAACATCTCCTCATATGTCATATTCTTAAAGAGTTCAATGTATTTATGCAAGCGCAAGGATTTCAGCCAGAGGCCAATGCCAGACATGCCAACATTACGGGTTTGGAACTTTATATAACTTGGCTTAAAGTCATCCAGTCGAGTATCTGAGGTGCTGTTTGCCAGTGAATGATTGTTGTTGTTATTGTTGGCACGATGATGTTCAATTGACAATGAGAAGCTGCGCGGCTTGTTGGCAAATTGTGCTAGATTCTCAGTTGAATTGGAGCAATTGTCATTCACCGTGATCACAGACGAATTCGATGAGTTCGACGAGCAGCTGGAGATCGTTTGTGTTGTTAAACTATTAGAGCGTCGGGTTTTGAGTGCTGCGATTTTACTATCAAGACTCCAGCGATTAATGTCACTAAATTGATCACCGACATGACCAATCAATATCGAAGCATATGGCAATTGTGGTGGTGGTGGAGGTGGTGGCGGTTGTAATAACTGCGAATGCAGAGATGTGGCATGTGATGTTGTAGCCTGTAAAAATCAAAAATTAAAAATTAAAGTTAGTAATATTCCCCATATATATACATATATATATATATATATATATATATATATATATATAGTTGTAGAGTTTACTTACCTGTTGTTGACTTAGGCTGCAGCTAGCCATACCGCTGGCCTCAGCCGACGTTGAATCGCAACTTGATGATGGCTCAAAGTCAAGAATTTCGGTGCCATTTTTACTGAATGAGGTATCATGATCATCGCTGCCAGCAAGACCCAACATTGAGCCAGCTGCAGCACCAGCGACAACGCCATTCACAAGCGACGAATTACTGCCCAGGGAGAGGCCTAAGCTATTCTGACTAGATGCTAATTCGTTCAATGTAATACCATTTAAATTATCACAGAGTGGATTGATCGAGCCACATGAGCCACTAACACTGCCACGCCATTCACCTGGCTGTCTGGGCAACTGTTTGCTGCTATGATGCCTGCTGGGCGGTGCTATCGTTTGCCAGTCAACGTTACGCGTCAAATTGCCCAGCGATGATGAGGATGATGATGAACTATCCGATATGGTGCCTGTACCCATACCCATGCTTAGGCCAAGATTCAATTGTAACTGCAGTGGTTCGGGTTGTATGAAATAACTGTTGCTATTACTGTTATTATTGCTGCTGCAGTTATTGCTGTTGTTACGTTTAGTGGCCTGTATGTAATCCTCAAGATGTCGTAGCCAGACATTAAGCGAACGTCGATCATCGCTACCAATGGCGGGATGTATGAGCATGTACGAGAAGATTTGTTGTACTAACTCAGTCGGCACTTGTTGTTTCACAGTATCCTTAACTGCGAGTGGTATAAATGTCATATAACTAGATTTGGCCTCCTCATTGCCAGGCTTTAATAATGGCAACATATTTAACATCTCTTGCAATATTTCCTCTTTGCGTCCATCAGTTGTTGGATTCGTGTTATTATTATTGTTGTTTCCACTGCTGCTGCTGCTGCTGGTGCTAGTTAACTGAAAATCGCTACCATAGCAGGGCATTGAATCCTTGTCCGATGAGGATGACGATATGCCCTCCATTAAGTCGTTAACCTGACACGCCTTGTATGCACTCAATAGATTCTGTAAGTAGGCCGGATTGTTAGCATTGATGTCAATGACAACGCTGCTTAGATTCGTTTGGCATGTGCCAAGATTCTGTGTCAGATTGTTGTCAATGGAATACTGTAGAAACTTGAGGCTTGGATAACGCAAACGCTTTAAAAGTGCATACATGACCACAGTACGCTCACAATCGTTCCATTTCTCGAATAGATTCGTCACTGTCGTCACTTGCTCGCAAAAAAGTGCATTTGCTGTTGTTGTTGTTGTTGCTGTTGCTGTTGTTGCATTTGCACTTGCAGTTGTTGTTGCCTGTAGTGCCTCACCATTGACATTGCTATCAGACTGGTAGCTGTTGTTATTGTTGTTGGGAATTGTATTTGTTGTTGTTGTTGCGGCCGCTGTGTTAACGGCACTTGTCGTTGTTGTTGCTGTTGTTGTGATTTGTTGTAATTCCAGCAACTGTTGCTGCTGTGTTTTTACTGCTCCTGACTGCAATTCGTTTAATGTGTTGTGGGAGCTGCTACTGCCACATGCGGGCATAGCATTGTCAGTTACTGTTGTATACTTCATATCGTTGTTTTTCTTATTTTTTTTCTTATTCTTATTGTTGTTTTTGTTGTTGCTGTTGCTATTGCAATTGTTCAATAAATAATAAATATTATTATTTCTCTTATTTATTTATTTATTTATTTATATATATATATATATATTTATATATATTTTTATATCCTCATGCAGTCAGTTTTTTTTTTTTTTTTTGTAGTGTATTTATGCTTACACCTCTTGGGATTTGGTCAATTTTTTTTTATCAGGGCTGCAAAGAGAGAGAGAGAGAAAATGGAAATAAAAAAAAAGAATAAAGAAAATTACAAATATTGAAAAATTAAATATTTATTTATTCTATTTTAATGCAAAAAAAAAAATGTCGGCTTTTATTACGATTTGAGTCATGTGAAAGCCAATGATAATCTGTCAGATAATAAATCCTCATTAAGTTTGCAATATTTACACTGGCTGCGAAACCTGAATCGTATTTATATTTTGTCTTCATCTTAAAAAAAAAAAAAAAAACAAATATGTTTTTGTACTTCAATATTTATGCAATGAAGTTTGTAGAATCAAATTTAAATTTAGAAATTGATTCTTTTTAGTGCATTTTGTAATTTATTTCATGCCACGTGATCTTCAACGAATCACGTCACAACTGGCCAGAATTTTTCCCTTGCCATTACTACTGTCATTGTTGTTGTTGTTGCTCTCATTTCTGGCGATAATATATATATACATATAGCAAATATACATATGTACATACATATGTATGTACATTGAGATGTACGTCAAGCGACAGCGACAGCGACAGCGACGGCGACGACGACGACACAAGTCCAAGTTAATCAAATCAATTTTTTGCTAATTTATTAAATTTACAAATGCTACGACAATAACAAAAATTGCAACCTGACAAATAAGGCGACAAATAAAAAAAAAAAAATAAAATAAAATACATATGAATTATGATGAAATGTGAAATAGAAGAAAAATTAGCATTAGCTCTACATATATATATATATATATATATATATATATATATTCGTGGGTCTATATATATACATTATAGACATACATATATAATTATGTGTGTGTACATAGCTGATCGGTTGGCTCTTATCAGAAAAATAAATAAATAAATAACAAGTTTTGTATATAACACCTCCGCCAGTGGCTTTGCTTTTGCTTTTTTGCGGTAGCGATAAATCAATAATAATACTATACTCTACACAATTTTCAAAATCTTTATTTACCTATTAGGTTTGAGCTAGTCTAAAATGAGATTGCCTTGCCCCCTGCCCGTGCTTTCAATATGCGGGCCTAAGGTGAAGCAGAGACTTTGAAATGAACTCAGGGGAATTGCGGGGGGGTATTCAAAGGGTTGGATGATTCGCTAGCTAACTGATTCTCAATAAGTGTGGTTAGGTTTTTGCGATTTGCGCTTTTCATTTAATTTCGTTACGCTTTATTTTATTTTATTTTTTTTTTCCTTCTTTTTTTTTATACATATACGCTGTGCTCATTTCGAACGGGTATCATGAAGCTTGTTTTAGTAGTAGTTGTTGTTGTTTTTGTTTCACTGACGACTTTCTTCGATTTTTTATTGTATTGTATTGTTGTTGTCTACTGTTACAATTTTTAAAGCTCTCTCAGCAATGCAGCTGTGTCAATGTACACACACACACACATAAATATGTATGTACTATACACACGTATGTATGTATGTATGTATATGTGTATGCTAGCTGTGCATGAGCAAGCATTAAAACATAACGGGCCCAATTACAGTATAAAAGAGCGCGGTCAAGTGGAATTTACTAGTTTTTTTTTTGTTTTTAATTTTTACTTTTTTTATTTCTGTTTAAGGGGAATTTCACATTTTTGTTTAATTATTGCACAGAAATGTATTTTGTTTTTTTGTGGTACATTTAATCGGCTAATACAAGAAACCAATAAAAAGCTTTGCACATGGCGGATTCCAAAGTAACGGTAACTAGGCATGCCCAACTAGGCAACTATTGTTAGGTTTTTCTAGGTTATGTGTCTAACACTATCAAAAATTGCTGTAAATTTTTGCATATACATATGAACACACATACATATATATAAAAATGTATATGTAATATTATATATAATATATATATATGTATATTCAAATATAACAGTATTATTAGCCGGCATAAAATTACATGCTTGTAAGTTAATTATAGCTATCAATTCGTCGAAGTTCAATAGACGACACACACACACATTCACATACACATACACATACATACGCACGCACACAATCTCAGGAAATAACAGGCCACTAAAACAATAGCAGCAACAACACGAAAATCATAATAATAACAACAACAACAACAACCACCGTTACTCACAAATATAGCGTTTATGAAGCTATGCTAACTCATCAACATCAACATCAGCAGCCGTAGCCGTAGCCGTAGCAGCAGCAAATAAAGAAGTTATGATCGTTTTCTTTTAACATTTTCTTTTTCTTTTTCACTTTTGTTGTTGTTGTTTTTCTTTTTCTTTTTTATTTTTTTGCATGCACAATATAAATTTGATTATCTGCAGTCGAATAAATATACACACATACACATACTAATAGAAATAAGAATTAAACAAACACGAAGCCAGGCGGCAAGGCGTGTAGAGGCACAAACACAGACAGTAGCACAGGCCTTCAAACTAAATGCTGCACTGAATACGCACTGGGGAGCAATGAGGATGATGGCAGGCAACAGTAGCAGACAGCCAGAATCAGAAACAGTAGCAGTAGCAGAGCAGAGCACCAGCGTCAGCAGCAGAGGCGGGTGAGAGAATGACGATGACTGGCGCTGGTGGCGTCAGCGTCAGCTAATGTGGCTGTGGCTGTCGTTTTATAAAATGGTGAAGCTTGCAAAATAAACTCTCGGTGCCAGGCAGCAGCAGCAGCAGCAAAAACGAACGCGCGCCTTTTTCTGACATAAACCGAAGGAACTTGTGTTGTTGTTGTTGTTCTTTCTCTTGCTCTTGCTGTTGCTGTCAGTGGGGGAGAGCTTATGAGTTTGTTACATTTACACAACATACACACACACACATGCAAACGTATTATGTATATAATTGTATGATTTTATATGCGCGAGTATGTGTGTTTGTGGCGGAATGCAAGCGACAATATGTCGCGCGCTACAAAACGACCTACCGACCCCAAAGCGAAGCGCGCACAAACACAAATACACGTACACAATCAGTTACACAGTTACACACACATACATACGCATAAATAAACACTGACACACGCGCGCACATACGGAAGAAGCCAGAATGCACAGGCAAAAAATGCGGCAAATTACATGAGATTACAAAGCAGGCGCAGGCAGACGGCAGTCAGAGGCACTGGGCATTTCGCTCTCATCTTTAGTCGTTTCGTCGCTGTTGTTGTTATTATTATTATTATTTCTGTTTGCTTTCGCCGCTAGAGCGCAGCACAATTGTTTTCTTGTCGCGCTTCTTTTCAATTGCACTCACTTTCGGTTCCGTTTTGGGCAAGTGATTCTCCCATCACATTCCCCCACATTCTTTATCCACTTTTTCTTCGATTCCCATACGCGACGCACACGCTTGGTTTCGTTGTTTTGTTTTGTTGCTGCTGCGATGTCGACCAGCTGCCCTCAAATCACGCCCCACCCACCCAGTCAGTAGAACAGACAAAACGTTAACAACAAAAACGGCAGCAACAGAAACAACAACAACACAATACCATAGACTATTCTACACTGCGCTTGTGCCAAAATCGTTCTATTTTTCAATTACCTTTTGCTTTCTATTCGCTTGCTCGCTCTGCAAACCTTGAAATTATTATTATTTTCACACAGTTTTGATCGCTCCGAATTACGAGCATATTTCGTTAATTTGATATGCATATGCTATCGGATATCGAGTCGCGCATCCATTAAATTTTATGTACAATTTTCACCTTGACTTGGCTTTGTTATTCTGTTATTCTCACTGCTTTTCAAAGTCTTGCAAAATAAAATACTACATTGCCTTTTTTAGCTGACTCTGGCATCACCACGACATATTTGCGCGTGCACGCAATACATTTTGGGAGAAAACGAAATAAAAGTGCACACAACTGTATTCACTCGCACTTATTTGCATTTTTTAGCAAATGTATACTATGATTTTATAGTTAAAATTAATTATTAATTCACGCAAACGCGACAACGACGGACTTCGCTCGTAAAAAAACCACATGTTAACTTAACATTTTGCTCGTATGTTATTAACAGAGAGCGCTTTATTTTCCTGGAAAAATTCCGTTACATGTTAGACAATTCTATAACATTTTTAACAGTATATATTTTATTTATTATTTTTCCGAATCAATCTATACGTATGTTTATAAATATTGCCCCTGTTAACTAGTATGGGTGAAAAGGCAAGAATATGGCTGTAAATTGAATAAAATTAATAAAAACTGGATAAATATTACAGGCAATAACATAGCTGTAACTTTTACTAACATTATCGATTGTCAGTTATCGAATACTAATTTAAACATTTTACGAATTAAATTAATTTCTGGTAATATTAAAGTGTTAACAGATTTTCGATGAAAATAATAAAATGACATTTTAGTTTATAATAGACTGAATTATAAAATAACGATTTCATATATTTAAACTTTACATTGAGATGAACCAGTGGTTGATTCCTAAGTAAAAGAACTAAAATTACTATAGATTCATCGGTATTCTTAGCAAAGTTGCCACCTTGTTCAAAATGTTCGCTTAAATGAACTTGTTCATATGCAATAAACGAGCTGGAAAAGTGAAAAATTATTATAATTGGAAAATTAAGTGCAACAGCCAACTACAATTACAATGCTTATTAAAATAATAAGTTTTCCACTCACTGCGAATTGATAATTTTCTTCGGAACCAGCAATACGAGCCCAACGAATCACAATACATAATAAGCTAAGCGAAAACAACTTAGCTGCATCCACCCACAATAAAAAACAACAACAAGAACAAGAACAACAAGATAACATATTTGTATACAAAATGTTTACACAGACAGAATCACAGAAAAGTAGTTTTCTGGAGCATACGAAAGCGGCGCGAGAGGAGCGAGCTCTAGAAAAACGTCGCGAAGAGGCTGCAATTTTGTTGCAATCGACACTCAAAGGTTTCGTAGCTCGTTGTAAATACCAAAGACGCATAATGTGAGTCCTTGAAATTCCTTTGCATATGAAAATCTTATTTATTTCCATATAATATACAGAAATGATTTTGATACACTTTTTATGAACAATCAAACAACTGAGCACGATGAAAAGGATACTGCACCACTCCCACCTGCTGTTCACGTATATCCAGTGTTGCGATGCTATCTAACACAAATCAAATTGGTCAAATCGGAAAGCCGAATGCGGGAACGATTGGAAAGCATCTGTCGCTATGTAAACCGTGCCATGGAAGTGGATAATCCTAAGCTATCATACGCAGCACTCTGTTTACATCAAGAGCGCAGTTTGCCTTGGATTGGACACATCAAAATACTGTTGACCAACTGCCTACAGTTGTTGCCAGAGCTAAAGCCTGAGAATCATGCTGACAGCATATCCCTAGCATTATTTTTGCATACGCTTATTGTATTTACAGCTCCCAAATCATGGTCGATACTACGCAACCAACAATTCGAGAAACTGCAGCCGGCAATGCAAAAGATCTGCTGCAATATACAGGGACACTTGGTGCAAAATGGTTTCTACAAAACGATGCGCGTAAGTTTTTCCTAAAGAGAATCACGTAAAATATAGACTTGACATAAACATATTTACAGATGATACTACTGAAAGGCACTTTAAGGGAAGAATTATCTGTAAAATCAGTGACGCTCGTTGCCATCATCACGTTGTGTCAGCGACCATTGATCGATGGAGATTATAGTCGCAATTTACTCTCACAGTTTCTATGTGAAATACTCTCAGTGCCGGCGCTTATTTATCACTTGAATCAAAGTGTACCGCAATGCATTGAACAATTCAACTCGATGTCCTTGCTGAAACGTGCACTAAGCATATCGGAGGATTTTCAATGGTTCGAAGAGTTTGGTGCTAGCATGTCAGGTACCAAAACATTGGCATATCTTGGCAATATTGTGAATATGTTCAATATTGTCAATCAGGATGAAGCCAAAATCTTGGCATTTCCACTACTTATTGTGAGTAGATGTCATCAAATTGTGAAAGCATATCTCTAGCATTTTATATATTTTTCATTTTTATATAGGACACCATAACATCACTGTTGGAATTAATACCCAATACAGTGAGCACCAAAGGTGTTTTTACACAATGGCATGAATTATTGGGTTGGCATACACCAAGTGCAGATCCGGCAATAAATCAAAATGTTGCATTGATTAAGAAACAGTTTCATATGCTATGGGATCATCGTTGCATTAAACTTTTGCTCGGCGATCTTCTCAAGCAAATTAACGACAATTATGAACGCATTGAATTCCAATCACCGCAACAGCCTTCAATAAGCAATTTACTGCGACGTGCACTGGAACGCAGCTCAACACGTGGCAGTGGACTCTTAGCCAGTGCTGCGGGTAAACAACCAAAGGTTCAAAGGCGTAAACTTGACAGCAATGATGTAATTCAAGTGTCACGTGTTTGTGGCATGTACTATGCAGCTTTAAATACACTATCACAAATGAAATTGGACATTTTGACGGGGATTTGCTATAATGATAATGTTTTGTATGACATTTGGTTGCTGCTGACATCGCTGGGTCCCAACTGTGGCATGAAGGAGTATCTTGAGCTTTTGCGTTGTGAAACATCTTTGCAGAAACCGCAGACAGCAATGCTGATGCTCTTCTGCGATTGCATGACACACTTTGTGACGTAAGTAAAGAAGAGCAAGAAATTTTCTTTATACTCTTGCAAGAGTTTATTCATTTTGGCAAGGAGTTCGCAACATACAGAAGCAGTCGTGGTAGTTCTTATCTTATCTTATCAGTTAAAATTGAAAAGCGATCTAGTAAGAACATATACCATATAGATCATAAGGATCATATATAAATAGGATCAATTTATACAATTCTTCAAAGGAGAAATTTTTGGAATGAAAAATTTTTTATTTAGGCTTACGAAGCAAATCTTTATCACAATTTAGACTTTAGATTTTCCTTATTTTCTTTCGCAAAATCAATTTCTCTAATTTAATTGCAGCATTTTGGATGAGTATGAAATGTATACGGAACAGAATCCTTTTCGCCTCAACGACTATGTGATGTTAACCTATTTTCTTAACAATTTGCTCTATAAGCTGATCAATGAAAATATTTTGGGTAAAATTATTTTAAATATTTCTTTTAATTATATTTGATAATCAAATATTATTTGTTTTTACTTATAGTTGGCAAGGTAATTGTACAAAATCCAGTTTTTCTATCATTACACACACTGTTGCTGTGTCTTTATCGACGCGACTGTCGACGTCAATTTACGCCTCCCAATCATTGGCTAATACCCGAAGTGAAGCCATCAACATTCATCAATGATCTGGAGAAAGGCAAACGTTATGCTATCTTGCTGCTGTCTAAGATGCCACATATAATACCACATGAAGATCGAGTTAAACTCTTTCGCAAATTCGTACAGAACGAAAAGGCTGTGATGGGTCTGACAGAAAGCGCATGTGCATCTCCACGTTCAGCACTCATTGTCATACATCGCGAACGAATCGTTGAGGATGGCTATCGGCAATTGGCAGCTCAGCCAACACAAGCGTTGAAAGGAGTAATACGCGTAAGATTCATCAATCAGCAAGGCTTACATGAGGCAGGCATAGATCGGGATGGTGTCTTCAAGGAATTCTTAGAGGAAACAATTAAGAAAGTGTTTGATCCATCGTTAAATCTATTTAAAACAACATCCGATCAACGTTTGTATCCATCGCCCATCTCATATGTGCAGGATAATCATTTGCAACTCTTTGAGTTTGTTGGTCGCATGCTTGGCAAAGCTGTCTATGAGGGAATTGTCGTTGATGTGCCATTCGCTTCATTCTTTTTATCACAGTTGCTGGGACAAACACAGCAAGCATTGTATTCCTGCATGGATGAGTTACCTTCACTAGATAATGAACTTTATCGCAGTCTGACCTTCATCAAGCATTATAAACAAGATGTTGCCGATTTGAATTTAACATTCTCTGTGGATCAGGATGTTATGGGCAAGATTGTTACGCATGAATTGCATCCGGGTGGCAAAGCGCGTATTGTGAACGATCATAATAAACTTGTCTATATACATTATATGGCATATTTCCATATGAACACACAGATACGGGAGCAAACGCAGGCGTTTAATCGTGGCTTTCGCAGCATTGTTAATCCCGAATGGCTGTCGCTTTTCTCGCCGCCAGAATTGCAACGTCTTATTTCTGGAGATACAGTGCCATTAGATTTAAGAGATTTACGCAAGCATACACAGTATTATGGTGGTTTCCATGATTCACATCTGACGGTCGTCTGGCTTTGGGATATACTTGCCAAAGACTTTACTGAAGAAGAACGCAAACTATTTCTTAAGGTAAGACAATTAATTTAAATTAAATTGTAAATTTTAATTAATTTTAAACTTTCTTTATTTTTTTACCAGTTCGTCACTAGCTGCTCGAAGCCGCCACTTTTGGGATTTGCACATTTGGAGCCACCATTTTCCATACGATGTGTTGAGGTGGCTGATGATGAGGACACTGGCGATACTATTGGCAGTCTGATGCGCGGCTACTTTTTCTTTTTACGTAAAAAAGATTCATTAAATCGTTTGCCAACGTCATCGACATGTTTCAATCTACTCAAGATACCCAACTATCAGAAGAAGTCAACATTGAGGGATAAATTACGTTATGCGGTTAGCAGTAATACGGGCTTTGAGCTATCATAAATTTAGCAGTATGTGATAATGAACATATCACTGCACATTGAGCTTTTGGTGTTGTTATCCTTTTGCTTTATTCATAGAATTTTGGCAGATCTAAATATTTCATATATATATTATATATTCCTTCACCACCACCCCCCCTTCGTTATATATTCCCTGCTATGTCACTTTCGTAACATTTTTATGCTGAATTTCCCTTTTTTTGTAAATTCTTTTTTAAATGCGTTTTTTTTTTATGTATAATTGCGGTAAAAAACAAAACACAAGAGAAAAGCAAAAGAAACGAATTACGAATTAAATGAAAATAATTGATGATTGATGAAAAAGCGATGTATACATATTCTATGTATGTATGTATTGATGTATAAACGTATAGCTGTGATAAAAAATAAATATAAAAAAAAAAAAAAACAAATTAAATAAAACTAACGACACAATAAAAACAACAAATAACGAAGCTGAATTACAAAAATTACATAAAAAGAACAAAAAAAGAAAAATGTAAAAAAAAATTGCAACTAATTAGTTAATTTAAAAATCAAAAAAATAATTAAAATATATAAAAATAAAATTAAGCAAATTTTAATTGTAATTGTGAACGTGTGTGGCTTGCGTGTGATTAAATAATTATTTCACATGTCTTGCATAAGTTTAATGTTAAAAAAAAAAATATATATATATATATATAATTAACCAAATGAAACCGCAACAATAAATATTATATATACATATATGTATATGTTTGATTCATGTGCAAATATATATTGTATTGTCTATGTATATGTTCGTATGTCTTTGTCTTTGTCTTTGTATCTATAAGCTGACAATATTTGTTTTATGTAATGAGTTGTAATGTGTATGTCATCGTGTTTCGTAAGGTAGTCTAAGCGCATTTCCAGAGATAACAAACAAAAAAAAAAAGAAAGAAAAAAAAGGAAGATGAAGGAAATATCGCTAAGCCAAACGGCAGCAATTAGTGAATGGTAGCTCGTATTTCCCCGGGTTTTTCCAAGCACTGGGAATGAGCAATGAATGAAAGCCGAAGCTGAAGACATTTTTGCGACTCGGACTCTCGCTAATGACATAAATCCGTCTGGACTATACATGACTCGACTTGACTGAACTGAACGAATACGACAAACTAATTGCCTGAGTCATAGTCGATAGATAGGAAGTGCACTTAGACTTTTGGCTTACGGATATAAATGGAAATGTTGCGAAGAATTTATGCAAAGCTGTAGATCATATTACCGGAAACTCAATGACTAACTAATGACTCCGCTAGGATTTCGTTAGATAAGAAAGGGTTTTCGGTTATTCCCTAGCGATCATATTTCTCAAAAATCTATTCTTAATATTATTTGACATTTTTATATTATCGTAGAACTAATGATTCTTAGGGGTTCCGGTTTTTATGTTCCCCAATAACGATGTAGACTGAACATCCTTGTGGTTACTGTCGGCCCAATTGTGTCTTTTGTAATGTGTCTCAGACAATGGAAACAATGAGTGTAGAAAACAAGACCCACAAAAACATATTACAATAATCATAACAATAATATCGAAAGACATAGAGACATGGCAGAGTGAACAGTGAACAGTCGGCGGTCGTCCTAACATTTTTTGGGCGGCTACAGGGCCATAAAACCTGTCTGTCTATTGTTCCCAGCGGCAGCAGTGGCTAAAGCGGCAACTGCAGCTTCCCTGGGACAAAGTGTGATGATTTTTATGACTTGCCTGTGAATTTTTGCCGACAGTGACGCCGTTGTCGTCCTCGTCGTCCTCGTCGTCATTTTTGTCATCCTGCTGCTGTCACTGCTTATCCTCAGTCTTCGAACAAGTGGTAAGTGGCTGCAACAGCGGTAAATTCAACAAGTGAATACGATTTCATCTTCAACATTGGCTGACACTTAAGTGGCTGGCATCGCGGCAGTCACTTGGCGCCAGTTTGATGTGCATCAACAATTTGTTTTTTCTTCTTCTTCCACTTCTACTTCTGCTTGTTGTTCTGCTTGTTGTTGTTGTTGTTGTTTTTCTATGGTTACTTTGCCCATGTAGCTACAAGTACCGTTTAACGTTTGATTATCGTAACTTATCGTTAGGCGGATCTTTCTCTTTGGTTCCACTATACGGTAGCAAAATGTTCTTTAAATTCCCCAACTGTGTAGTACAAGCTATATGCTGATCGTAGATAAGATCACTCGATATATGTATGTACAAATATTCACATACACTTGAGTCAGTTGGCAGATGATCAGAATGTTTGTAATATTGACTTGTATGAGAATTTTAAATTTCAAATTTTGAAAAATGTTGAGTGAATATTTTGAAGAGTTGTATTCGCTGTATTCCCTATGTTTACAGTACATGTTTTATACAGTGTATATGTATGTCTATGCAGCTACATACGAAGGGGGAGGGGATAATATGGCCCTCTGAAGAATTTTTATGGACAGTAAATTTGCTTAATTTTACTAAATATTTGGATCATACTTGAATAAAATTCTCGGCCCAGTAAACATCACAATGAAAATCAATTTGATAAATTTCTAAGTACAGTTTTATATATATATATATTATGTATATATATAGATACACTTTCATAGGTATGTTTAGTATTAGCATAAATTTGTAGTTTATATAGTCGCTATCGTTATATATCGTAATTATACATTATGAGGATCTATGTGTTAATTGAATCAAATTTAATTAAATAGAATTTATTCTATTATCAAATATTAAGTAGTCAGTGATAAAACTGAAAACTGATTAAATTTGATAATAATATATGTATGTATGTTATAAGGAGTGAATAGTCATATCTAGTTATATCTAAAGTTTTACATCCGGTAGCCAAGAAATTAAGAAATGTAAGTAGCTCCCATAAGGATGTTTGACAGACCTCATAAATCAGTCGATTGAATCATATCCGTCTATCTATATAAACGCCTTGATAGCATAGATTATCAAAGCATGTCTAGACTGTAGCTATATTATTTCTTCACATAAAATCTTCTAAAAATAAAAACTTTAACTGGAAAATAAAATCTAAATTCTGCATAGTATTTATTTTTTAACAAATATTCTTAAATCTTGTTTAACGCATCTTCAATTTTCAGTTATGTCTATGCATATTTTATTTTCAAATACATATTTTTTAAAAGTTTCACAATGCCTTTGAATATTTTTCTAATTTCAATATAAAATCTTTTAAGCTAATTGGCGATTACCATTTGGGCCGAATCGAAAACATTTCCATTTGCATTTCCAAAAATACTCAAATACCCAAAAATGTATAGTTCAAAGAGATGCCCCCGTAATGCAATTAATGCTATCAATATAGTAATATGGGCGCCCATTACTTTGCTCCCGCAACAAAGAATCAACTCAAAATGGCGCAGACATTGGTTAGAGCGAGATAACAGCATATACTATGAGCAGCGACCAATACCAGCAGCTCTGCTGATAGGAGAGCACAAGCTGAAAGACACTTGAGTGGAGAAACAGGTCGAACAGCTACCTGAGACGACGGCATAGAACTAGAAACTGAACGGACCGGATTCTGCTGGAATCGAGTTAGGAAAAATGTATTTCAGAGCGCAACAGTTTCAATTCGAACATCGTCGCGAACAGTTCGTTTTGCTAGAGAGTTACATACGTATAATATATATATATTTACACGTTGCTTTGTCCATAAAGATATACGAGTAGAAATCAAGATTTATTGATCGTTTTCAGTGCGATCAGCAAAACAATTTTTCACTTTTTATAACTACACAATATGCTTGCATTGCCCAATATTGCTGATCTGCGCATGCAGCAACAGATCGCACATGAAATTTATCGTCAACAAATTATGCAACGTCTTCCAGGTAAGCAAAGCATAAATATATTGATCTATGCTTTTGCCGACGGCTTCTAACCAGCTGCAATCTTCTCTATACATATATATATATTTGCATTGTAGATCCACTCTGTGGCTTGCTACCCAATTTCGTTTCACATTTTGCACCGCCAGTATCGTTGCCAGCAAAACCAATGCTGCCGGGAGTGGAGGCCAAGCTAGAGAACAATGAACTGTGGCAACAATTCCATCACATCGGCACCGAAATGATCATCACCAAGAGTGGCAGGTATGTGGCTCGAATATCATTTACTTAGACTATCTTTACACCACCATAGCTTATCTTGAGACTCATAAGCATGGCATGCAGATACACACATACATACATATGTATATGATACATGCGATACATGCGATAAGCTGAGAATACGAATGAGATCACATTGAGATCAAGTCACTAATTGTCATTACTTTGTTTACTTCCATCTACAATAGACGCATGTTTCCCTCGATGCGCGTATCACTCAGCGGTTTGGAAGAGGAGACGAATTACTGCGTACTCCTAGAAATGGTACCCATTGGTGATTGCCGTTACAAATTCTCTGGCTCTCAATGGGTGCCGGCTGGCGGTGCTGAACCACAGAGTCCACAGCGCATGTATCTGCATCCGGATAGTCCAGCCACTGGTAAACACTGGGAATCACAAGCGTTGCTCTTCAGTAAAGTGAAGCTAACCAACAATACGTTGGACAACAATGGACACGTAAGTTTAAAGCTATGCCAATACTTCGATGTTTCATGATTATTTATTAGATCTTTATCTTTTTATATTTGTCCACAGATTGTTTTAGCCAGCATGCATAAGTATCAGCCACGTTTGCATGTCATACGCACCGCTGATCTCACACAGTTACCTTGGGCCCCCCAGCAGGCATATGTGTTCCCTGAAACGGAGTTTATCGCTGTCACAGCCTACCAGGTGTGTACTATAGATACACGGATCCTCCGTCAAGTGATTGATTACTAATCTTTTTCCGATCTTTACAGAATGATCGCATCACTAAACTGAAGATCGATAACAATCCATTTGCCAAGGGATTTCGGGAGACAGGCCAATCACGTTGCAAGCGTAAGCTCATGGACTCGCCACCACCACCAACACATACTCAACAGACAGGATCAGCAGCAACAGCCACATTTGCCAATGATGTGGAGCTTCAAGTTTTGCCGTCGGCTAAACGCCGTTGCCTGGCTAATGATGAGCTAACAACATTGATGCCACAACAGGCTGCAGCTGGTCTTTTGCTGCCACGCCATTATATGCTGGATGCACTGGAGGCCAATTTCTATCTGTCAGCGCCAGCACCACCTCAGCCGCACATTGATTATGCCAGACACATCGCCAGTTATCCAAGTTGGGCCTACACGCCGCCATCGCCAGATTCGTCGTGCGCCTCCTCCAGCTGCGACTCTGCCGTTGATCCAGATATTGATACCTTTGTTGATGTGGTGAGCACCACAAGTAATGCAACTGAGCAAGCAACAGCATTGGAATCCGAGTCGATTAGCCGCATCGTTGTGACTGCAGCTGCTAATGTTGTTGCTGCTGATGCGTTGCCAAAGCCAAAACGTAGCAGCTTTAGTATCTTGGACATATTAGGAACTACTGTCTCAGTATAGTTTCTTCTCATTATTATTGTTGTTGTTGTTGTTGTAGTTGCTATTGCTATTGCTATTGATATTGCTGTGCTCCCATTTCGGTTGTTTTGCTCCTCAAGTGCCTTATAGATTTAATTAGCGTTTAGTTGAGTTTTAGTTGTAGTCGTAGTCGTAGTTTTAGTTTTAGTTGAAGTTGAAATTGTGATATTTTGCAGTTAATTAAGATTTCCAGGTATTTACCATCAGTATTTATCTTAAGTATTTATTATGCAATTTTAATTGTTTAAATGATTTCGTAATGGTTTTATTGTCTTTGGCATTTTAATCCCTACAAATAAACATTTTTTTATAAGAATTTCCTTATTAAAGGAATTAAAGGGAATGAAATAATTGAAATTGCAGCTGCAGCAATTATGTTGCAGAAAATTATGATGCAGAAAATAGTTAATAAAATTACATGAATTATGATTTGAATTTTTAAAATAATTATTGCATAATTTTATACCCGGTACACATAAAGGGTTTAATAATGAAAGAAGCCGTGATTGACCCCATAAAGTTCATACATATATTCCTGCTAAGGATCAACAATCGTTATCACGTCGATAACGATGGACCATGTCCATCTACCTGACTATCCCTCTAGAGGCTTTACATTTTGTGCAGGGTATTTTTTTTTTAGATTTTCTCTGCGCCCACCAAAGCCTCCAGAGCTCGATTTTAAAGCGAAAATCTTAAAACACTTTTATTGTAGTCAAATGTAGACTGTGTGAAAATTTGGCACAGATCGGATCATAAACATGGAAGTTATGCAACTTCACATTTTCTTGGTTACCGGGTATTACATAGTCGAGCACCGCTTATATTCTGTTATTAATGCTGAGCAATTTAGTGAGACTTGACTGTAGATACACACATACATACATATATATGGTATATAAATTATTTCAGCGCATAAAATAAGTCATTCCATAATCTGTTGCAGCCTTGTGTATAAGTTATAAGTTATACTTTATTCTTTTATGCTTTCGTTAAGTTTCCGAAATACGTTTTTTTCTTTTTATTTATTTCTCATCGCTTCCATTTTAGTCGCATTCTTGCGTTTCATATCTCTCACATGCTCTGGCAATAAAAACCAGTTCTAGTTCCAGTTCCATAGTCTCTCTCACCCTCGCTTTTATCACGAGGGAGAGAGACAGAGAGAGAGAGAGAGTGAGCGACGAAAATCAGAAAAGTTTTACGCTCTCTCTCATGCACTGAGCCACATGGAGGAATGAGCGAATAAACGAACAAACACGAATGATAGAATGAGCAAGAACAACAACAACAAGAGCAGAAAGAAGAAGAGGAACGCCGACGACATGAGCTTATCAGTAGATCAGAGCAGACCGCATCTTAAATGCTGGCGCCAGCGCCAATGCGCCGATTGAGCGCGACGATCGCCAGGTAATCCTGGCAAGCAGCAGCAAACAGTTCGCCACAAGCTACAAGCAAATGTAATTGATGTTTTCACGTTGTAGTTGTTTGCCATTTACATGCGAAATTGCCTCGAACTAAAGCCGAAGCCTCACACATGCAACTTGTTGTTGCTGCTGACGTTGTGTTGTTGTTATTCTCGTTGTTGTACTGACCAACGGAAATGAAGCGGCGTCTTTGAGTAAACCAACACCGAATGGCAAGTGCTAGGCAATATGTATATGGCTAGAGAGAGAGAGAGAGAGAGAGAGAGAGAAAGAGAGATTGACAGCCAGAGTTAAAATGAGAAAGACAAAGACATGAGACGAGATTGAGAGGCAATTGCCTAAATTGCAATACTTCCATGGTGGCATTTCATTTCAAATCGCGTTAAGAAACAATTGTTAAGCGGCTGATTGCCCAAAAAGTTTTAGCTCCAACCAAGCAATCCATTCGATCTGCATCCCCACACACGTAGCAGCGACAACCTGTTTTTTTTTTCTCTTCTGCTTAGCTGTTGTTTCTTCCATTCTCTCGGCTGGAGACATCTGTTGGTTGTCGAGTCGTTCGTGGATTGTGGGGCTGCAATTTCATTCATGTTGCCGCTGGAAGTGTTTATGGGCTCCACATTAGCCACGCTGCATATTCATGTTAAACGTCGCCAAAAAGACTAACGATGCCAAACGGCTATTGTGTTGCTATTGTTGTTGTTGCTGTTGATATTTCTGATGCTGCTGCTTCTGCTTTCGATGCTGTTGTTGCTGCTGCGGGCTATTTGCTAAAATTTATTGAATTCTCATTTAGAAGCAGCAGCATCAACCAAAGATTCACAGTCACAACAGCAAAAAAAAAAGACGAAAACAACAAGAAGTAGAAGTACAAGCAAATCCAGGTTTAGTTTCAGGTTCAGGTTCAGATTCAGATTCACAAACGTTCGCATGTCAAAGTCAAATGAACGCCGTCGCGGTTTCCGATCTTCCATTGGAGATAAGCAAAAGTTTTTGTTTTTGTCCCAGGCCTTGTTATTGTTGTTGTTTTTGTATGTCATGCTCTTCAGTTGTTTGTTTGTTGTTGTTGTTGCTATTTGCTCCGTTTCGTGTATGTGTAATTTCACTGGAAATTGATGTTTGTCGGCCAAAATCAAAGCCTATGAAACATTTTCACTGGCGACAATTTTATCAGCAGCACAACGAAAACATTTGGAGTTCGAGTTTGGGGCGCCAGCTGTGCTCAACTCTCCTCTTAGCTTTATCATGTTGTGCAAGGATGTGTAAAGGATTAGCTTCAAAATATGGCAGAATTTGTGTTGTTAGAACTCACAGCGATTATTAGCTGCAATTTTTGTAAATTATATAAATTTATATAAAAATAAATGATTTATTTCACTTCATCTATGAGTACAATTTAAGAGTTACAATAAATTGAAACTTATACTTAGATCTTTCATTATCAGTTAATAATACAATAAACTGAAGTTTAAACTAATAATATCGAAATATGCAAATCTATTGCATTATATTTTAATATTATTTTTGGTATAATCTCAATCATTTAAGGAGAGGTATCCTTGCGTGTTGAGCTACGACAATGCCAGTGCTCAGGATCTTTGTATTTAATCAAATTGTTCAAATCGTAACCAGCTGGCAAACAATTTTTGTCTTTCACTTTTTGCTCCTCGGGCACAATTGGAAGATCTTCGAAAGGTGAAACATAGGGCGGCGGATTCGTTGCCGTAGCAAAACTACCAGAGGGAGTTGCATTTGTCTATGAATATAAATGATTCATATTTTAATATTATAAATAATAAATAATGAATATTTTAATGTTAAATAATAAATAAAAAAAAATAAATGATTTACTTTCATTGGTTGCAATTGGCGTTCAGCATTAGGTGCAACTTTATCCTTCTCTTCGAGTGTTAGCTCCTTGAATTTCTTATTTGCATTCCTTTGAAAATATTCATCCAAGGCTAGAGCAAATTTCTGATTAAGTGAATTACGATTTGGGGCAGATTGCAGCTGCTGACGTTCAATCCAAATTTCAGTAAATGCTTGTCTCTGCGAGAGTGGACAATCGTAATAAGTCTCTTGGCCAGACATGTCAAAAAGCTCTAAATTGGGCCTTGAGGACTTGCCAGTCAGCTTCGGTACCTTATACTGATCAGCACATAATTTGCGTGTTGGCGAAGAACATTTAACAATAGGCTGTAAAATAAATGATATTTAAGAATGATTAATAAAATATTTTATAATTGCAGAAAATATTAACTTGTACTTACATTTTTTGTCTTCTCTTCTAAAAAGATTTCATATTTACCGCGCTTAGGGGCGCTGTAAGTGCTTAATGAACTAGAATCTTGAGGAAATGAATAATGTGTGGTGTTATGATGCATTATAGGCGATGAATTAAAGCTATGTACTTTCATTTCTTCTCCTACTTTGGCAACAGGCGGCATATTCTCATTTTGGCCCAATGAAATATTGCATGGTAGACTAATTGCAGACTTACTTTCCGAACTTATTTCATATTCATCTACCATTTTGTTGAGGTCATCAATGTCAGAGAGATTATCAGAGTCGAAAGCATCAACATCACTCTGGTTAAATGAGTGAAAAGAATCATTGTCGTCATCAATTTGCACATTGCACTCTTCGTTAGCTTTGGGTTGTAGACTCATTTTTTCCTAATTTTTCAATACACAAAAAAAAAGGATGAATATTTTTTAGAATTGAAACAAATCACAAAATTGAACGCAATTTAAGTGACAAATATAAAATGCCAATAGGTAACACAGCTGACAGGCAATCAACAGCAGCTCAATATGTGTTATCGATACTATGTGTAATTTTGGCATGTTCGATAAATATTTATGCAGCTTTGTCGTTCAATTTGTGATTAGGATACTGTGCTTACATATGCAACTGCATACGTATTTATGCAAGCGATTGTACGTGTGTGGGTGTGTGTGTGTGTTATTTATTATATGTTCATTTTTATGTGATTTTACTTGGATTACATTGGGCAGCAGGTAAGTTGAATGCACAAAACAATAATATGCAAATTATTTTGAGCATGTTAAATGCTGGTATAGTTTGCACTCAATAGGCTTGTAAACAAGGCCCAATACTGACAATATGTACAAAAACTTAGCGCAGTACGTGCACTTGACAGCAGCCATTGTCTTGTTGTTTTTGTAGAATTGTTCGCATGGATTTGCAAAAGAATGAAATGCAGGCCCTCTGGCTATACGCAGATCTCATTGCCTGCTTGTGTGGGTGGATTTTCATTATCCTGTAATTGTTTGTGCCATTGTTCACACGCTACGTTTGAAAAATTACACGCTTTGTTAATTGTACCAACCCCTGTCGCAGTCGCAGTTGCCGTCGCTGTCGCGATCTATGCCCATATGTGAAACGATTTGCATAAACTACTTGTACGAGTTTGTCTATTGGCTTTAGCTTCGCTCTAGTTTAAAACCTCGGCTTAGGTCTTCGTATGAGAAATATGTATGTTCATACATAGGTAGAAAGGATAGTTATAATTGTTATACTTGTAGATTATGAGCTCTCATTCGTCTTTATGGCTTGGCACCGGCGACACACGACGCTATGGATTCTGCACTGTGCTAGCCTTTGTTGCATACTACTGCCTACCAAATATGTACATTTGCAACAATACAATTTCAAGTACCGTTGCTTTGTCCGTTTTGTCTACTTGCTAAACGCCGGCTACGGCAGGTCCTAAGAAAGATTTAAGTAGAATCTAAATCCTTTCAATGAATCAATAACAAAATATCATTCTCTCCCTCTCACTATAATTGCTTTAGTTAAGCAGTGCAAGTGGCGCACTTGCACTGCTTGCTATCAGTTGACATCGCGCTGCTTTACCGACTGACATGCTGACAATTGTCAGGCATTTCTAAGTGATGACGACTGTGCCACGCTTAAACGCTTTTCAACTCATTAGCACTTGCTTTTTGTTGCATCCCGCCCTCGAATAGGGCTATGGCAATTAACTTTCATTTTTAAGGAAATGTTAATGGACTCGTTGCCGTTGTCGTTTTGTTGTTCGGGTTGCTCCCCATTTTTTGTTTACACAACAAAAAATTAGTTGCAAGACAAACTGTATCTAATTTCATGGAGTAACAACAACAATAACAACAACAACAATGAGAAATGTTAAGCCGTAAAATGCAACAGCCGAATGCATTAATTACGTACACACGCTGGCAACCTGCGACATCTGCTAGACGCTGCCGTAGCCATTTAATGAGACAGACATACATATAATGCACTTACAACCTTGCGCCTGTCAAGACAGCGCTGCTGTCTACATCTAGAACGACATCTGTCACCCGTTCTATGTGCTATAAAACCGCAGAACTGCGATCTGGTGCGCTGCTCCTTTAGCTGCCGTTTCAATCCCCTGGTGACTACAATTTAGAAATCGATTTGGTGGTAAATTGAAATTGTTGTTTGTTTTTTTTTTGTGTGTTTCTTTTCATTTCATTTGGTGTCTTCACCCAAACGCAACGCACATTTATGTCTGTATGTACGTCTGCACACGCCTTCGCCCTCGACGTCGTCTATGTCGTCGTCGTCGTTCACTGAGACGTGGGTGGTGACGCATGTCATCGTAAACTTCATCATTGGCTACATTTTCTGCTGGCGGAACCGACCAAGGAAAAATCAACAACAACAATAACAACTACAAAATGAAATGCAACTTACATAACAAATTGTGTGTATGTTTTTTTTGGCTGCTGTTGTCTGCGCCCGTTTTCCATGCTCTGCTGTCTCAGTCTCTGCCCATTTCATAAACATCTTTAGCTATTATGAGTCTCTCGAGTATTATTCTCTCTTTCTCTGCGGCAACTGTTGCTTTTCGTAGGGCTGCAACCGAATTTCATGCCTTGTCGAGCTATTTAATTGCAAACAAATTATGTTCTGGCCATAGTCGTACTTTGTGTGGCTAATGGATGATGCTGCTGCTGCTGTTGTAGGTCGGCATCGTCATTGGCGTCTGATGATGTTGTTGAAATTCTAGCGTTTATCTTGTAAATTGGTTGGGATTAATGTCTAGCGGAAGTTGTGATTTGAGTTGCGTCTGCTGCTGGTTGCTGGCTGCTGCTGCTCAGATGTTGCACCAACGCTAACAATGCCAATCGGCATACTGCAACAAGTTCATTTACCTACAGCATAGTATATGGGCGTGAAGGCTTTGAAGTATCCTTTAGATCTGCCAATTAGCAAAAAAAAAAAAAAAAAAAAGGTTTTCAAAACCCTAAAGTGCAGCTACAACTGCCAGGAAGATAAAAAGAAAATAGCAGGCAATTACGGTTTAAATATTTTTGAAATCTATATTATTTTTATCTTTTGATCAAAGTTAAAAATTTTCATAACTCAAGTGTCTTTATTCTCTTTCACCCCCCGCAAAGCAGTTGAAAAAGCAAGCATCGCTTCTGCATATTAACTGCTATAAACTGCAAATAAAAAAAACCTTTTTATTTATTTTATAGCAAATTTTTTTTTTTTATTAAATTTTAAATAATTATTAGCTTATTAGTTAATCAGGCGAAATTGAACTTATAACTGTACATTATAATATCAAAGGCAAAAAAACTTAAGTATCTAAAATCTTAAATATATTTTGCATCTTGTTCAACTTCAACTAACTGCCGCCACCTAGTATGGCAGATATGCTGAAACCTTTTCGTTTGGTGGGTGCTTCGGGCGACTGACGTTGTTGTTGTTGGTTTTGTTGCCGTTGTTGATTGTCGGGTGGTGAATGCAATGGCGATGTTGCTGTCATTGTGCTTGTTGTTGTTGTCTCACTGCCCACGTCTAATTCTAGTTCATCAGTTGTCGAATCATCCGATTGTTGAACGGATATGTTGTGTGGTAAGGCAAGCGCCGGAAGTGTTGGTAGAGCTGCTTGCAAAATGGACGTTGGCGGATACAAATGCGAAGTCGGCGTCGATCCATTGTATTCATGTGCTGTTGGACGTCCAAAGTATGTGCACGCCAGATCGACCAGTGAGGGTCGCAAAAGCGTCTGCATGTTCTGTTGAAAATGTTGCATGAATGCGCTGGCGCCAGGGGGTGAACCAATGGAATTGGCGCCAGGCATTGCAATAGCCTCAGCGCCATCCAAAGATGATGATAACGAACAGGCGGATCCATTTGATCTCAGTCGCTTAATTTGTGGACCATCCTGTTCGCCGTTGTTGTTGTTGCTGTTGCTGCTTGATGCTGTTGCTGCTTCTACTGCTGCCAATGCTGTCGTCGCGGATTTGCCTGGCGACATGTCAAGTGAGCCAGAGGACTGTGAATGCGAAAGCGATTGCGATTGCGAATGTGAATGCGAATGTGAATGCGTCTGGGCAAGATCTTGATCATCATCTGTTGGCGATGAAGACATTTTACGTTTGCATCGCGATTGTCCCGTTTCGCGGAAGCCCTTCGCAAACGGATTGTTGTCGATCTTTAGCTTTGTGATGCGATCATTCTGTGAAAAGGATAAGGATACGAACGTTGTGTAAATTGCATGAAATATGACAATTGCTCTATCGGGTAAGGTAAGGATACATAATCTTTATGTTTTTCTGGCCAGTAGCTAGCGTTAAGTAACAGGCGCCACTTGACACCGCTAGCTAACCCAAGTGATAGAGAAACAAGGAGAAATAGAGTGTAAGAGAGTGCGAGCATAGACACACTTGAGAGAGACACACATCGAGAGTTCGGTGTCAGAGACAGTCATGACTTGACAACTTTGTGATGATGATCTTGTGGAAGCGATCACGCTAATTAGAGGCAGACTGACAGACTGACCCACGACTGGCGACCTCGCCTGGCGTCGCTGTCAATGAGTTCAGACATAGACAAAAACACAGCAAGATATGGCAACAACAAAATACAAAAGATGCTAAAGACAAGGGACATGAGACAAGAGAGAAGGATGTGGCTATCCTAACTTCCTAAAATAACAAGAAGCAAACAAACTCAAGTGACTGACTTTTTGTTGCCTCTTGTCCGTCTTTTTCCTCTTGTGGCATTTGTAGACAAAGGGCGTTGCATGCTAATTTGAGACGTTGGTCAGGCAACCTACAGCGTGAGCGATCGTTGCCGAAATTAACCAATTAGTGTGCCCTGTTCAACTGTTCAATGAATTGGCAAGAATTTGATCTTAAAGAACTTTGATTTCTGCTCTCCTCTCTCCCTCTCTCTCTCTCTGTTTGCATCTCACTCTCTCTTTATGTCTGTGCTCACTGATCTCTAATTGAATGTAGTAGAACTGGTCTGAACAGAAAAACTTACCTGATATGCTGTCACGGCCACAAACTCTGTCTCGGCAAATACAAAAGCCTGCTGTGGCGCCCAAGGTATCTGCGCCAAATCAGCGGTGCGTATGACATGCAAACGTGGCTGATACTTATGCATGCTGGCCAAAACAATCTGTGAATGTTTGTGGGAGTGGGGGGGGGAATATTACGATCATTGATGCTTGACGTTTGATGCTTGGCAGCGAATAATACTTACATGTCCACTATTGTCCAGTGTATTATTTGTCAGCTTTACTTTGTTGAAGAGTATGGGCTGTGCCTGCCAATGTGCACCCGTCGCTGGACTATCGGGATGCAGATACATGCGTTGAGGACTCTGGGGTTCAGCACCACCAGCTGGCACCCATTGGGAGCCGGAAAACTTATAACGGCAATCGCCAATGGGCACCATTTCCAAAAGGACGCAATAGTTTGTCTCATCTTCCAGGCCTGAAACGCTGAGGCGCATCGATGGAAACATGCGTCTGCAATCAAAGATAGAGAAAGAGAGAAAAAAAAAACATGAAATTAAATAAATTCAGATAAAGTCAACAATTTGAAGGCATTATTTGGAAGAATAAATAAAATGGAAAATGAAAAATGAAAAAAAAAAAAACAGAAAATGTAGATGAAAATAAAAATGAGTAGGGATCGTTTTTGGGCGTTACAAATATTTAATTGTGAGTTGCTCTCGTGGTCCATGTAATTAGCCTAGACAAACGCATAAAAACTGAAAAACTACATAACGTAAAGCAAATAGAGGCAAGGCGAGGCCTCAATCTTGAGTTTGTGCTGTGCTAACAAGGATCGAAGATCGGAGTATGCTAGAAACTGAGGCAGGGGCTGCGAAAGAGGCAGAGGTAGAGGTAGAGGTAAAGGCAGTGGCAGTGGCATAGACTGAGACCCTGCCACAGAGGCACAGCAGGTGGTCAGCGCGCTTGGCGCCAGCCTAAAAATGTTTGCGCTCCTCTGAATGCGTTTGTTTGTTTGTTGCTTGTTGTTGCTGTTGTTGCTGTTGTTGTTGTTGCTGCTTACTTTACTTTTTGGCAATGAATTTGTATTACGCATTTCGTTGTTTTTTTTTTTTTTTTTTTTAATTTTATTTTTGTTTTGTGGTTTTGTGTTTTTTTTTTGTTTTAGTTTTTTTTTTTTGGCTGCGCTCTGTGCGATGATTAATTAATTTAAAGTTGCTTGCGTTGTGTTTGCCTACATTTAATTTGATTCCTTTTCTGGTTTGTTGAATTCCATTAGAGCGCAGCAGTGGCAACAGCAAAATATTTCGACATTTGTGCGGTTTAGAATTTCATTTTCAATTTGCCTTCTTTTTTTCTCTTTTTATACACAGCTCTTACCTTTGCTCTTCATCTTCCTTTTTATTCATGCTGTTGTTGTTGTTGTTTTGTCTGCTCTCAAAAAGCTGCTCGTGCATTTTTTGACAAACGATTTGTTAAGATATTGATCTTTGGCGCGTCTGCGCATAATTAACAAATTCGAGTATCCCTTCGGGATCTGACAGAGCAGCAAAAACATTTCGAACATTTGACGGCATTTGTATTGGCGCCTTGCCAGCTTGCCAGCTTGCAGGTGAATCGCATCTTCTTGCATCGAATCTTGAATCTTGAATCTCGAATCTTGACTTTTGTTTTCAGTTTGTTTTTCTTTAAATTATTGAGTTGTTAAGCCTTCTGTACATATATCATATAATGTAGAGATCAGCAAGTACGTTACTGATTATAATTTTGAAAATACAAATTATGAATTGAAATATAATTTTTTTTTTTTATTTTTTTTATTACTCATACCAATAAATTTCCTACTAAAAAAAATCTATAAAAAATTCCATCAATATTCTAAAATGTTCCCTTTAATTTCCTAATAAATAAAGCAATAAAGCTTGTAACACGCTATAGTTCTATATTATAATACTCATAACAAAATATTAAGTAAAAGTAAAAAAAATGTAGAAAAATTTAAAATGTTCTTTTTGATTTTCTAACATATTCAATAAAGCTTGTCATATGCTATTATTCCGAGATTTTCAGTTAAACCTTTTAAAGTTCCGATTAACTTTCTCATTCTCAGTTAAGTAAAAGATGTATTAAATTTAATAAAAATGTAATCACCGCTCAGATGGCGAAGTAGCAGATCTAATGAAGTGTTAAACATAGCATTTAAGTCATATAGCATATAGATAGAGATTAAATAATTCAATTTCACATACACTTATATATATGTATATAACACAGTGATATACACGACGTTGTTAATCGATCTAGTAAATATATTATTACGATCCAATAATTAACACGGAAGGGCTACGCGCAGTACACCTAATTACAACTGCAGGTGTGACTGACAATTCACTTATAGTTATTATCTGGTTTTGTTCTCTATCATGTTTATTTCACTACATATTATTTCATTATAGCAATGTATAGTAACAATGATATAACTACACTAAATATAGTTAATATGTTAACAGAATATAGAACAACATTCGGAACTCCAAACGTTGCATGCATTCTGAGTCACAAGTTATTAAACAATTTCAATGAACACATCTTTTTTTTTTGGCATTTGAAACTCTCTATTTCATTCAATCAGAGATAGTCCAGAAAAGTGTCAGCTTAGACGCTTTCAAATGATTCACCTGAATTACGCCGTTTTACAGCAATTCTTCATTTGACTCTTGGAAGTTGTCGCCCAAGATTTCTTCCAGAGATGCTGTTTGTCTTTGCTTTTGATTTTAACATTACGTTGTCTTTCTAAAAGCTTCGTGACAAAGTCATTTCATTTTTTTTTTATAAAATGAAAAAGAAAAAAAGGAAAAAAAACTTCATGCATTATATGATACGTTTTGTTCTATCTGTATTTTTGTTTTATGGTTGTCTTAGCATTTACCACCCATGCGATCTGAACCTTAACCCAAACTGAAGCTTGATGCGATCTTTAAGCAGTCGCGACTAGCAACTAATTAGTTTTTATGAGCGCCACTTGGCGTTGGCTAGTAATCGGTTGCTACAACACACGGTGGCACTGTTATACTGTATAAATGTAGCACTGTGGCACTGTGGCACTGTCACTCTGGAGCACTGCGGCGCCTAATCATTAAAAATTCAAATCGATTGCACGCATAAGAGCTACAGACTACATCATCGACCATTGCCCATCGCCATCGCCATCGCCAACGCTATCGTTGTCTCGACTGCATTTCACATAAAACATTTTTGATGAGCATAAAAACTATTTAATAGGCAGACATTATGAATTATTCATGACATATATTGAAGAAGTATAGTATATATAGTCTTGATAGAGAAAGAGTTGCCACAGCTTGCCAGTTGCCGGTGGACAGATCTAAACAGTTTTTCGGCACTGGCAACAGTGCCCAAAACTTTATGTTAATGTTTGAAATTTTTTTTTTTTTTTTTTTTGAATAATTCTGTCTCCTTCCCCTATCTCTGTTCCCTTTCTCTCTCTCTTTCTCTGTCTTCATTGCTTTAACTGTTTTTGTCTTTGTATTCGATCTTATCGCCACTTGTGCATCTCAACAGCCAAAAGTGTGAAATTGCTCGTATCTGTCGAAGTCGTCGACAAGCTGTGGTCATTGTCAACGCGCAACGCGCAGCAAGCAACGCGCAACTCGCAACTTGCAGATACAGATACGAATGCTGATGTATCGAAGGTAAAAGACGTAGGCTAACGTTAAGACTGTCTGCAGACAGGCGCCACAATAAAAACGCCGAAAGCAACAAAGATGACGACAAAGTATCCTTGACGCTAAGATTTATGCCAGAACATCAACAGCGGCAACAGGAGAAGCAGCAGCAGCAACATCAGCATCAGTGATATTGGCAGCAGGTCGATATATTCAACTCATATCTGTATCTGTATTTCTCTTCTCTTCAAAACGCCGACGAAAAGGACGTCCCACTGCGTTTTGTGTCCATACTAGGCCTACAATAAATTACGATGACGCCACTTTACGCACATTTGAGCAAGTGCCGGACACTTTTAGGTAGTTTACTACTTCTACTACTACTACTACAAATACTTTACTACTTGCTGAGATCAACTGAGTTTTGAGACTGAGTTACTCACGTAACTGCTGTGAGATACAAGATACAGTATCTTTTCGATGATTGCGCTAGCGCTTTGATTTTTCCATGTTCGTTTTCATATCTAAGAACACGCAAAGTGCCAGCGAACTTGTATATTTTACGCCTCGCGCAAGATATTCGATATTCAAGATCAGCCAGTGAAAGGGCCTTGATCGCACTTGAATTGCCGACAATGGTCACGACAACAGCATCAACGACAGCCTTTACCTGTGTTCACAAATTTTCACATCCTGCATCCTTCCGTTGCACTGTTTGCCTGTGAAAATTGTTGTCGCGACGTCGCTGTAAACAATTTGCAGGCGCCTGCATCTAATGAGCATTTAACAGCGCCGCCGCTGATGACGTTGACGAGAACGTCGATACCATGGCTCGCTCGAGGGCTAACGGCTAAGGGCTGAGTGCTGACGACGCGTCGCTGGCCACTTCACAGTTCAGCCCAGGCGGCGCTTTAAGTGCCAACGCCATTGGCATATTGTTGTTTTTCTTTACCAAGTATTTTCGGGTATTATTTTTCATGTTCGTGCTAATGCATCACTACTCGATCGATGGGCTCACCGGCGATCGATCGCAGTTTGATTGCATTCCAAAAAGTTTTGATGGGTGCGACATCAAAGTCGCTGTTGCTTTTACTTATACATATACGTATATATACAGGGTAGTGCGTAGCTTACCTGCCGCTCTTTGTTATGATCATTTCCGTGCCAATCTGATGGAATTGCTTCCACAATTCATCGTTCTGCAGCGTCATCTCGACACCTGGCAGAGTGACGCGTGGTGGCATTATTACATGTCTTGGCATCGGTATGGGGAGCATCGGTGGGAAAGGATCTGCACCAAGAGATAAAAGATAAATTAGCTTTAGGTATATCATATATGTAGATATATTTCTAGATAATTATATTAATAAATAAAAGGAAGCAGCGACGGCAATGCATCGGTGTTATGAGATAGACGAATAAAATAGCGATCGATAAATAAATAAATATAAATTAGCTCATATTTTTAGATAGGTAAATATATGGATAATATTATGAAGATATCAAGTTTAAAGTTAACTGAGAGTGTTAATAATTTATATTACATTTACTTTAAATTGAGACTAATATCTGATGAAATATATTTGAATAGATCAGCAATAATTGTAATTGAAATTGATATTGATTCGAGTATTACTTGAATGCAACGTATAATAATAATATTCTCATCAATTATAAAAATATCAACAGTTTATAATACTAATAATTTTCAATTAGCGAAATCTTTAGTTATGATGCTATAAAACTATTAATTAAATTTCATAAAATGTGTAAAAAATCATTATTTTTTTTTAATTGAATTTGTTAGCTGTCTCTTTGGGATACTTTGAATGTATTTGTGATCATATATGCAACATATACATGCATATGATCTATCTAAATTTGCATAGCTGCAGATAGTTTAATTGATGCGCCTGCTGTGTTATTAGCTGCTGCAGCAACAGCTTAAAAGCATTTTGTTATCAGTTATCGCTTTGTCGGTGTCCCGCTGCGATATCTCGCAGTTACTTTTTTGTTTATGCAAAATCGCATCACACTCACATTACTCAGGTTTATGGGATGATCGTAAAGACACTAATAGCGACAACGCCCGCTGGTCTTCGATTGTGAAAAGACAAAAATTATAGCGCCAATTGCGGCAAAAAGCCAAACGGCCAAACAGTGAAACAGTCAAAAAAAAAAAAAAACAAAAAACATCGATCATTAATGATAATGATCTATAACAGCTTTTTCGATCGTTGCGACGATTACAAAATGAACAAATTAAATTTGTTACACGGCGTATGTGTAATAAACGTTGTAAAAGTCGTCAAAGGGGAGGAAGGAGCTTTACTTACCAGGTATACGCTGCATTATCTGTTGGCGATAAATCTCGTGCGCGATATGCTGTTGCATACGCAGATCAACCAGTTCGTTCATGGTGATCATGTTGATATTAATGATGATCTGGAGCTGTTGATGATGATGATTTGTTTGTATATGGGGAGATATGTAGTACTATATCGATTTGTACAATATATGGTTATGTATATTTCACACTTTAGAAAATTGTTTAACTTTTGGCACAATTCAATCACAGGCAACAACAAAACACAATAACAATAACGGCAACAACAACAATAATAGCAATAACATGTAGTACAACAAAGAAAGCTGACAGCATGAGTTTTCAGTTCTTTTGTGCAGGCACGAGGCGAATTTGATTAGCGTCAATTATGCAAATCACAGCTACCAAAGTGGCATAGTTATGGCAAATGTCTCATGTGCGTGTGGGTGTTAATTTGATTATGCCAACAACTGTTACTATATATGTACATATATATATATATATATATATATATATATTTATATAGTATTTGAATATTTGTGTATATTTGAGTATTTTGAATTGGATTTTAAATTGATATTGAAATTGAAAAAAACGTGATCGTGAGTAGTTTGTTATTTTCTTTTTTATGAGATTCACCGACGCTCGCGTCTTGCGCTCTCCAAGTTCGCATTTCAACTGAGCAAGTTCCAACACACAAAATGTCGCTGCCGTCGCTAACTCGCTCGGAACGAGCTTGACGAGTACGAGCCATTGATCGACATTACCTGCGAGATCTTTGTTTTGTGAGTTGCAGCTCAGTAGTTCAGCAGCAAATTCTGCAGAGCTCAGCTCAGAGCTCTGTTCCATTGAGATCTGTCAGGTTGCCCTCAGCTGCGCAGTGATTGGTCGATTGGCTCAGCGCACGTGCAGCTAGAGTGTGTGAGCTGTAAGTGAGTGAGCTAGCTATCTCAGTCTAGCGTTGAGCGTTCGCTCTCTCATTGTTGTCGCCTCCATTTTGAAAATGACACCAGCTGCAAATAACTCCGCCTTGTTGCCCTTTCGCTCTCGCGTATTCCCTTTCTCTCTTACTCTCTTACTCGCTCACTCGCTCACTCACTCGCTCACTCGCTCACTCTGTCTCTTTGTAATTGTTTTTAATTTTGAAGTGCGAAGTTGCACAGTCAGCAGCCGTTCCAGCTGAAACAGACAGACACATGCTATGCAGCAGCAGTAGTATGTGTATATGTAAGTGTGTGTGCTCTGTGATGTGTGTCTGTATTGCTGCCTTTTAATTATACATCATGATCGAAATTGTTTTTTTTTTTAGTTTTTCTTCTTCTCATTTGGCATCTTTTTTTTATACTTATTTATGCTTTGCCCATTTGTAGCCTCTGCAATCATGGTGGTCCTCTTGTCTTCTTTCGAGTTGTTGCTGTTGTGGCTGCCGTTTTGCTGTTCATTTATTTGATTTTGGTTTTGACGCTGCGTCATTCGGCGGCATTGATATGGCGGTATACACATGTACCCCAATCCCCGATATGGACTCGAACTCGAACTCAAACTCAAAACTCAAACTGAAAAATTGAAAAAAAAAAAAAAAAACTGAATCTCGCTATCGAACTGAACATATTGCAGATGCAGCTGCTAGATTGTAGTATATATAGTCTTCAATTTTACTTTTTTTTTGTTTTTTCTTCTTCTTGTTCTGACCTTTTTGAGCTTGACAAAACATTTGTTAAACTGCGGAAACTCTTGTCATCTACAAATTTGCTGGCCATTCGATTACAACGTACTGCTGCGAAGGCGGCAAAACGGGAAGCAGATGAACATTCTGTTGAACAGCTTGTACAATGTACCATACATTCATTTCAGCATCTTTGTGCTAAATTTGTCAACCATAGATGCCAAAATTTAATACTCGAAACACTTCAATGCAACATGAACATTGTCATTGCGCAATAATTATTAATAATTTATTTTTGAATGTTCTTTCAAAGTGTTTAAAAACTTGTTCTTAATGTTGCAAATGGTAATTGGAACTTTAAGTGAATACACTCACAAATTGTTGTTCATAAAGTTAATGTGCAAATAGAAGCTAAATTTATTGAATACTTCAAATTTGCATATTCTCGGCTTCAGTTTTAAAAAAATTCAAATTTTCAATATGAATAGTGTTTGATAAGTGTTCATGAATATGAATAAATTGTATATAGTATTGTGAATGATAATGAATCATTTATAAATGATCTCCTTCTGAATCTTTTGCAGAATAGCTATAGCTATTATATAAAATCGGAATCATAAATATTATTCACATAAAAGTTTAATAGTTTAGCTGTATTAAAAGTTAAAAACAAAGGCTTTCATTCAAATAATGCAGCGACTTTAAGATGCTGATAAAAAATAAAAAAGGTTGATAAATATTAAATATAAAGAAGCATAATAAAACTAACAACTTCATCAGCAATGCCAGTGACCTAAAATGTCTATAAAATTGATATTATGAATATATATTCAATTTAATTAAGAAATTGATTTAATCATTTTAAAAGCACTGCAGCTCTAATCTAAATCAAAATACCTACAGATAAGGGTAATAAAAGACAGAATGGGCAATATGCTGTTTGACCCTTTTGTTGGTAACTAATTAAATCATTATACAACAATACAAATTGAACTTTGATTTCCCTTGTTAAGTATACGCAGCATGCGCCCTGCTAGTTAAAAAAAAACTTTCGCTTTCAATAGGCGATGTGGCAACAATTATATTTATTTATTTTTTTTTTTGTTTTTGTCGTGCCAAAGTCTAGCTATATATCTTGCCAAACTACGAAGCAAATATGGCAGCTCCAATCTCTAGGCAAACATAAGCACTTCCGTTAGGCAGGCTCAAGCAATTAAACATTGATACTGCTGGGGTAGCTTTTTTGGGCTCAGTGTTATCATGTTATCGTTGCTTGTCTCCTACGCTACGCTGCTGCGAAATTCCTATGTCTGTCTGTTGGGTAAATAGTTTCGCGAGCTAATTTACACAGCACTTTGCTGGCTGACACATCCACTTTGTTTTATGTTGTGGCAGCCAGCGGCGATAAGCTAAAGAAATTAATTTACTATTAGCAGTTGGCCTGTTGGCCTGTTGGCATTGGCATTTCGCCCAAATTACATTCCATGCCATACCCTGCGCTCTATACCGTAAAGTCGTAAACCTTGTAGCCTCTCCCAATACTCATATGTTTCTTGCGTATGTGTTTGTGCGTTAATTTATGCTTCGCGTTTTCACATTTGGTCGCGCACGCTTCCGGTTCCTCTATCCATATGTAATACGCAAACAATTAGCCAAAGGTCTCTGTCGGGTCTCTGTCCGTCTCTGTCTGTCTCTGTCTATCACTGTCTGTCTCTATGTTTGTGCTTGGACGTAGGTCTATGTCTGGGTATCGGCTACAGTTTGAGTTTGAGTCCGGTCGGTCATAAGGCGGCTACGCCAATAGCTGTGCAATTTGTCAGCACCAAGCTAATTGGTGTTTTCTTCAAATGATTCGTTGCCTGCTGTTTGACTAATGCTCATCGCATTACTTCCGTTTTATCCGTTTCGGGGGAGTTAACTCTAACCCAACAGGTAGCCGTACCGTGTAGTTTTTATCTATCTCAGCCACATTGCACATGGTGAATCAGCAAGTAGTGCAATTATTGTTACTCAGAAACTTATCAACAAAATGCTGTTAATACTTTTCAATAAATGATTTGAGTATTTTACGAAATTATATGAAAATTTTTATAAAATTAAGTATATATATTTTTATAATAATTTGTCTATATAATATATAATTTTATATAATATATAATTTTTTATTTATTGAATATCTAGTTAAAAGTCTTGAAAGAATACAATTATTGTTAGAGTTATAAATATAATTTTAAAATAAATTTAGTTTTCGATATATGAATATATGAATTAAAATATATGATTATATATATGACATATGTTTATAGTTTATATATATATGATATATAAGTTTATATATTATTAGTTGTTAAATAAATCTTTAATATCGATTTAATTAAACTGAAAAATTATATTGTTTTATTATTATTATGCTAAAAATTATAATTTTTCTCAAATGAATTTACTTATAAACGTAAACTTTACATTAAATCTTAGGCCTTATCGCTCATCAATTGGAACTGAAATTTTCCTAATACTAGCCTACAAATTTTGTCAATATTAATCATGATAAAATGCATGCTCCATTAAGTTGAAGCACTATAAAATAAATCGGATATAAAATTTATAGTTGATTATTCAGAGTTGTATCTTTAGTAAATGTAATAAAAGAAAACTTTAGAATTTAGAAAGTAAATTCCCACGGCATTAAATGCATTTAAATGCAATATATGACAAATTTGAAATTTCTTATAGTTTTGAAAGGCTTTTTATATGTTTATGTAAATGAAAAAAAATGTTCTAATCAATTATCGGTAATCAGTAAAGAACGAAGGTTAAAAAATTAACAGTCTGGTTAGAATATAATTTTCACACTGATTTTTAATGAGATTATATAAAATAAGTAAAGCAAACAATGTGAATTTTCTTTTGTATTTGTGATTGTTTTGCACTAACAGTGACTTTGCACTTGGGGGGCCGTGTCGTTGTCGGGTTCCCCATTCAAAAAAAAAAGGCTGCTCTTGCGAAATTAACCACATAACAGCGATAAGCACGAGCCTTTTTCTCACACAGCTGTTCAAATTAAAATTAGCATAAAACCATAAACTCCAACAAAGCAAAGCCAATGTAATTTTCCATGGAAAATACTACTACAGGTATATGAAATGCTCAGCAAGTACCATTCCATTCAGTATTTTTCCTTTTCTTTTTTTTTCTCAATTTTTTTTATTTTTTTTTTGTTAATCATTTATAAAGTTTAAGTGAACCGCTGCGAAATTTATTGATTTAAACTTTTAGCTACATTCGATTTTTTGTTGTTTGAACAAGCCCCTAGCGCCTCTACAGACAACTATTAACGGCTGCCACTTGACGTTTCTTCATTGTTACAGCACCTACAACTACTGCGCGGTATGTACATATGCATGTCGGAGGATGCTGTGACTTTGACTGCTGCCACTGGGACTTTATTTGTTGACACGCTTGTCTGTCCTATTGTCGGGCCCGTCTGCTTGTCTGATTGTCTGCCTGTCTGGCTGGCATGCAAATCTACTTTTGTATGCAAATTAAGTGACTCAATCAACAAGGCGAAGGCAACAACATCTAAAAATCATCATCAATATCAATCCAAATGGAGTCTGATCAATTCTACAATACTCTGTTATTCATTGGCATCAATTTAAATATGAAGAGGTTAGTGATTAATACTACTGCGAGCAGGATGACTATTTATAAATTTCAATTTAACAATTTTGTAGAATAATAATGAAGTAGTTAAAGTTATTCTACAAACAGCAAAATTTCTTATACATTTTCAAAAATGTTAATACAAATTTTTCAATACATTTTTCTATGATTTACCTGAATTATTTCTAGGAATATTTTATACTCATTGGTATAAAATACCATTAAGTTATTTCATGTAACTGATAACAAAATATTTCAATATCTGGAAACTTCCTACTACTGCATAGTCATACAACTCCATGACTTTTAAAAATTGTATAGGGTATAAGTAGTTGAAAAAAAAAACAGCTAAATCACAACCGCCAGTAGCAATCGGGGACAGCTAAAAATAAAAATAAAAATAAACGTCCCAGGCATCATAATCATGTGGGTCCGTATGTCTAGGCGACGACTACAATGGCCCCACAGCAGCCCACTTAGCAGCTTTCAATGGTTCCACGTAGGCCCACAGCAGTGTAGCACACCCGAAACACACGAGAGCGAGAGCACCCAAAGCCACAATTCCAATTGTGTATGACTATGAGTATGTGTATGAGTATGAGTATGAGTATGAGTATGAGTATGAGTATGAATGTGAATATGAGTATGAGTATGAGTATGAGTATATGAGTATATGAGTATATGAGTATGAGTATAAATATGAGTATGCGTATGAGTATATAGTATATAATAATTGAGAGGTGTTTAATCGTGTGTTTCGTTTTTTGTTTTTCTGCACATTCACGACGTATGGCGAGACAAGAAGTCCCTTGCCTTTTGCTTGAGATCAGCGGCCACTGCCTTGCTGTTGGTGCTGCTGCTGCTCCACTGTCGATCGCTGTTTGCTCTCAAATTATCATAAGCAAATATGGCCTCAGACTTGGGTTTTGGGACTGCGACAGACAGTGTGGACAGACGAACAGGCCAACAGATCGACAAAGTGGACAAACTGGACAGACTTAACATAATGGACAGACAAAACTGAAACATTCGACTGACTGTTTCTACTTTACGCGCTTCAGACTTCAACTTAAGTGCTAAAGTTGCTGGCGACGCGACGCGCTGAGAGGCGCTTGCGCTTCTGTTGTGTAGGCACTTGAGTTATTACAATATTATATGTTCGTATATTCAAGATTCAAGTGCTACTGGCGAGTAATTTTTTTTTATTTTATTTTATTTTTTTTTTAATTTTTTCTACTACACATTTCATTGTTTCTGGCATTCTCAGCATTCAACAGAATTCACAGTCTCAGTAACATTAACAGCAAAAGCAACAGTAACAATCACTGAGTGAGTTGAGTTGAAGAATCAACATATATAAATTTATATATTATATTTTTATTTTTTATTTTTTTGTCGATAATAATATTTGTTTGTTTACCTTCGATGCTCATTGAGTTGGCACTTGGTGTATCTATGGTATCTGTGTTTCTCTTCTCTAGTTGTTGGATCGTTGCTTCGATCGTTTAAAAAGACTTGAAATGATGCGTGTTAATGGCATGTTTAATAACAAGATCATCGATTCACAATTCGAGAGTAATAATAATCAATAAGGTCGATAGGTCGATAGATCGGATAGGTTCTCTTTTTTCACTTCTATTTTTCTTTCTACTTTTTTTTTTTTTTCTTTTTTAGCAAATTGACTTAGCTCATTTGACTAACATTCAGTTAACGTGAACGTGAACGTGAACGTTAACGTTAACGGAAGAAAGTTCAATGGCCACGCGCTGTTGTGAATATGTTTGACATCAAAGTCAAGACAACAAAATTGCCGACAAAGAGCAGAAACAAAAGAACAAAACAATAAGCAGAATATCATCTAAAGCATTGAATTTTGAATCTGAATCTAAACCCAAATCCAAATCCAAGACCAATACAAATACCAATACCAATACAAGTCTCGAAAGCCAAGACTCTAAAGCCAAAGTCCAGTAGTCAAGAAATCATTTTGCCTGATAAAAACATCCATTATGCGTAACAATTTGACGGCTTCTTTGGCTACCTTATTTTCTATGTGTCGGCATTTTGGCTTTGATTGAATAGCTGACCAGCTAGCCCGCGGGGTAATTGTTGTCGCACAATCTTTCACTCTCTCTCTCGCTCTCTCTCTCTTTCTACTCCTGAGCAGTCGCTATGCGTGTCTTTGGACCAGAGAAGAAGATGAAGTAAAGGCATGAGTGCGCAATTACAATGCCCTGCGATGTCTGATAAAAAAAAATGTATAAAAAAAAGTAAAAGAAGAAGCAGAAGATGAGAACTTCAAACTTCTAAAAAACATGTTTGACGTCAAAGAGGAAATGCCTTAATCTCTGGCAACATAACGTCACAACAACTATTGCCTTGCTGCTGCTGCTGCTGTTGCTGCTGTTGCTACCTTCAACTTCTTCTGGTTGTTGTTCCCCAATTGCTAGAGCCAGCTCCCTAAGGCATCCATTATCTACATATATACACTGCTTATACCCGCCGCTACTCCTCTCCTAGTGTTGGACATTTGTTTGTGCTGGCCAATGTCGTGTATCTTACACTTGCACACATACACACACGCACACACATATACGCATACACTGGTATAGTCATATCATGAGCGCAGCCACAACGTCTTCTGCTCTTATTTGACTAGCACACTATACACTATATAGCATATAGCATGGTTTCTACGTCTCGTGTTTTTTTTATTTTTTTATTGTATATTTCTCTGGGTTTTTTTTATTGTGCTGTGTACTTATGGCACTAGTCATAGTTGACACTTGTTGCCTCAGTGTCGGATTGTTGTTGTTGATTACTTTAATGGCGTCAAGACTTTCGCTTTTATGGAGCACTTGATTCTACAATTCCACGAAGCGTATCTCTTCTAGCGCTATATGCATTAGCTGGAATATGATTTTCGACCAAAAATTTGACTCTTTTTTTAACAAGAACTTGCAAGTGTTTGTATTTGTGTGTGTGTGTGTGTGTGTGTGTGTGTGTGTGTGTCAATATCTAAGGATCATTCGTAGGTTAAACAAAGTTATTTAGTAAACATTTTATTAGTTTCTTTTTTTTATTTTTATTGAATAACATAAAGAGAATAATTTATCTATGAATTTGATTATATTATTAAATATTCATATTTAACAGTTTATTTTGTTCTTTTTTTTTGTGTTGTTTTTTATTATAATTTAAACTCAACATTAGCTGGCTGTTCGAGCCAAAATCTTTTGCTTGTTGATAATACAAAACTAACAAACATAATCTAGTAAGAATTAGAGAAGAATCTGAATCTGAATCTGGCGCCGCAACCAAGTTACACTCATCAGAACAAAAGAAAACAAAAAATAAAAAAACAAAACACATTCTATTAGCTGCTACTGGTATCTACAGCCCTAAAACCCAAAGAGTACACAAAACTAGACACGCACAAACAAAAAACAACAAAAAAAAAACAAGTTAGCATATTTTACTAGACATTGATAGACTAACACATACGCCTGGAAATAAGATGCTAAAAAGTTGCTTAAATCTTTCAGCTTAAAGTTTCATTTGCCAAGCATATACTCTGTATTATCAGATGTTTATAGGGTATAACAAATATGGCGCAAAGTCAACAAGTACCATATATACGGCCATTACTACTCAAAGCGAGAACAATTTATGCCAGAAAAATGCCACTGCAATGTTTCTTTGTTTAACTCTATGCTCTCGCTCTCTCTCACTCTTGCTTTGTCTCTCTTTGTTTAGCTCAGCATCTCATGTGAGGCGTCAAAAGCTTAAATATTTACAATTAGCCCAAAAGACACACACACACAAGCACACTTACACACGTACGCACATAGAGTAACTTTAGATAAACAAGAGCGAAAGCGAAAAAGCATGAAAATATTTGTTGAAAAGCAAATAAATTGCAGAAGATAGAGATCTAATTTTGATTAAAATTTAAGCTTTTTCACAACCTTAGCAGCTACCGGGCAAGCGCATACAACAGATACAATATGTAGATATCGTTGAAACCTAGAGGAGGGAGGGGAGGGGAAATACTGGACTATGGCAGAGACATAGAGCTGAACGAACTGAAAGAAGAAATTATAAGATGTCGCATGTTGAATTTATGTTTGGATTGTTTTTTTTTTTTTGTTTTTCGTTTCTTGTTTTTTTTTTTTTTTTTTTTTCGTTGACAACGCACACAGAAAGACAAGAGAGTCTCAACGGTTGAAAACATTTAATAAATTAGCCTCTGGAACTGGTCGTTGTTATCGCTATCTGTTTTCATTTGGTCGCAGTGACAGTCGCAGTCGCAGTCGTAGTTGAGTCGCACAGCATGTTCTGCTTCTTCTTGTTTTTCTACTGTATTTTTTATATATATATATATATATATAATTTTCATTGACTTTTAGTTGGTATATATGGCAAAGAATACGGTACTTTTAACACCAAAAACAGGGCCGCTTAAAACAAAGGCCAAGACAGCACAGAAGCGACAGACGCGTAGCTGCCGTTCGAGCAGCAGCTGTGGCCCTAAGATACTAGATACTCGTTTATTAGCCACAGATACATTTCAGTTACGGATACAGATACACCACCATATATAGATACAGATACAGAGGGCACATACAGATATAGATACAAATACAGGCTGTGTTTTTTTTTTAGGCACATGGAGGAAACGCATTTGCATATGAATGTGGCAATGATTACAAATTTCGCTCGTAAAAATGTTTAGTTTGTTTTTGTTTTTACCTTCTTTTTTTTTTGTAGGCATAATTAACTATGGATCGATCGCGTCGTATGCGTTGCGGTTGCGGTTGCGGCAATTTACAAGCATGTTGTTGTAACTGATTGTGAGATACGATCTTGTATTTGGTTTTTATAGATACTACTACTACTACTAGTCCCCAAACGCATAGACATATATAGCATATAGCCGAATATAGTATATATATAGTATGTACATACATACTCATCGGACAATATGTTGTGTCCGATAAATGAGTAAATGAACATTCGAACAATGTCAATGGACTTTGGTGGGAAAGTGTTGAGCTGTTTGCATTATGCAAATCTCCTTTTGTTTTTTTCTGTTTTCATTGAATGAACCGAAACTGAAACTAAACCTTTCACAGCCAATTAATAGCCGGCTAACAAGATCGATGCTCTTCTTTGATAAGAAATGATCAACAAGTTAACTGCTGCATAGTTAATAGATTAGCCATGCCATGATTCCCACCTTTCTCGTTTTGAGACAACGCCCACTGTGAGAAAGGATCACACACACACACACACACACAAACACACACTTACACATAGAGACCTACAGACAAAATCCAAGACACATAGTATACAGATATTGTGATATCAGTTATTCAGTTATTCTCCTGTACGTTTGCGATCTACAGCAATGATCCTCAACAGTCTTCAGTCTCCAGTCTCCAGTTTTCGAGTTGTGTTTATTATGGCGCGTTTCGTTAATTTCTTGGCGCCATCACCAACGTCTTCGTCTCCGTCTACGTCTCTCCGTTGCCTCTTCCTACTTCTTTGCTGCGTCATAAAATTAAAACTCTTCACTCCATCATTTTCGTGTGCGAGTGCAACATTTGACAGGTAAACGTCTGGGAAAAAAAAAAAATATAACTTACCGACTGAACGCCGGTTATCGCTGCCGCGCCTTCCTGCCAGAATATGAATATGCAGGCTACCGACCTTGCAATGCTCTCTGCATGGGCTCCAGTTAAGCTCAAGATCAAGATTAGGATTAAAGGGATATTAACTACGAATTTATAAGTAAAACATAATTAAAACTTTCGTTTTTCAATTTTTTTTTTTTTTTTTAATTTGCTTTAATTGCTTTTAATATTTTGTAGAGTATTTAATATTCGCTTTTAAAGTATAAAGTTTATTTAATATCTTTAAGAAGTTATTTTTCTCAACCCCGTTGAGCGCTTTTGTTGATGTGCAGTTAGCCATATTTTTGACAGATTTATTAGGCAATATTAATTTTTTATGCGTGAAGTTGAATGGGGCATAGGAGCTGCCATTATCACCTGACAGCCATCGACTGTTATATTTGGAGCCGTGCCTTGACGTTTCAGGTCTGCTGTAGGTCAGGAATAGACGCCCAATATATACATACATATATATAGATATATATATATATATGTATAGATACATATGTATGTAACATACATTCAATGTTTGTTTTGCAGTTGCTGTTGCAGTGTAGTAAATGTAATGTGAAGTTCAGCTGATCTTTTAGATCAGAGTTATATATGTAGACAACTTCCTAAGAGAGAAGTCTTGTTGTTATTTTATCTGTTGTCTCCTTCAATATTCACAGTATTCCAGAGTCAGCCTGAAGTTTTGTTTGCCTTTGTCTGCTGACTGTTGAACGGTGGCCCGAACGTGTGAAAATGCATTTGCATATTCAATCAACGGCACAATAAATACGACTTTACGAATATACAAGTATACTATACATAGAGCTATACTATAGACTATACGAATACTACATACGAATTCATACAGAGTCGTTAAACAACATTTACATATGAAAATAACAAAATATTTAACAGCAGACAAGCAGACGAGCAGACTGGAGATGTTGGATAGTTCGATGATTTCAGCCCGTGACTTTTGCATTCAAATTGAAAGTGTCAACACTTGTAGCGCTTTTTGGAGACGCAACGACCCATAAATTTCATGTCCAAATTCAAAATACAAACTCAACAAAAAAAAATAAAGAGAAAAAAATGCTAAACAACAAATAAAAACGGAAAAGAAAATGTATCTTAAGCACAACGAATATTTAATACTCTTTTGAGATTATACACAGAAAAAAATCCTATGGCAAATATATTATAAAGTGATCAGAATAGATTTGAAAGTGTCAGGACTATGTATAGTAAGGATAGCTACACAAAATAGATAAGTTTTCTATGGAATTTGGTTGATATATAGGAATTCGAACTGGCTTCTTCTGATTTATATAAGATTTATATAACAAGTGTCTATGGCAAGTTCTATCCAGGTAGCTTTAACACTGCGGGACTTTCTTTGCGCTGGAACCAAGGGACAGACAGACGGGTTTACGGATTCATCATCTTCTCAAGAATATATATGTATATAGATTCTCTCTGTTTCAAGTCTCTGGAAAAAATTAGTATACTTAACCAAAAGTATAATAACATTCACGCACACACACACACATACAGATACAGACGTATCTAATAGAAATACACAAACCGAGTGCAAAAAAAAGCCCAAAATCATGCTGTCGGATCTGTTAATAGCCACAATGACTGGACAAGATGTACGACAAAAATATTTGCGTGGGCACATGGAATATTTTCATTTCACTCTTTTGATCTATTTTCGAACGAACGAACGATCGATTTGTACTAAAATTAACAGTTTGTCCAATTTGGCAAAGCAAATAAAAAATATTTTTGTGTCAAACTTAAAAAGTTCCATTATTAGGCGGACGCTTCTAAGTGTTCGGCTTCTTATCAACATGCGACATATTCATATTCATATATATATTATGTACATATTCTATTCTATGGAATTGAAACGTGGCGCCGCCACACTTTGCCGCTTGCCGCTTTGCCGCCCAGTTGACATTTTCTAGCCACGCGCTGTTGCTTCTGTTCATGCAGCTGAGCGCGTATGCGGCACTTAGTACTTTCGGTTTCCGTTCTCATTATAGATAAGCGCAAATCACGCGATGGCTGCCACTTGCTGCAGCTGCAATGACAGTGGCAGTGGTAGTGGCAGTCGTATTTGTAGTTGCAATGGATCCCTTAGCAACCACTATCAGAACTATTGGGCGCTGTATGCCCCGTGCCGCGCTCTAATGCAAAACCATAAAAACAAATTATGAGCGTTACGCTAAATCAACGAAATGCATTCATGCAGCGCACAGAGAGTCAGTCGTGGGGGACAACAACAAATCGAAGAGAATCTTTTTGGGAGGTACGTGGCACATTTGACTTAATGAAAATGTTGGCACTACAAGTCAAGTGCTACGAGGCGCAGCCAAGCGCATGCATATACAAATACAAATAAATACACACTCGCACATACACACACACAAACACACACACACGCACACACACTTATACACTCACTTGAGCTGCCGCCGTTTGCAGCACGCAAGTGAAAAATGTTGGCGCCAGGCGCCACTAAAAAATCTTATGAATGAAGTAGACACATTTTTTGATGCTGTTGCTGTTGTTATTGCTATTGCTGTTGTATATTCTCCACCTCTCCTACTACTTATCAACTCTTAACTACCCGTTCTTACTATCTCCAACTCTCCTCGAGCTTTTTGTTTGTTCGGTGTGTGGCTTAAGCGTTGACCGGAATCGCGTTTGAAGTGCATTCACATACAACACTCTTTCGCCTCTCTGTTTCCCTGTCTCCCTGACTCCCTGTTAGTGTGTCGTTGTCGTCGTCACTGTCTTAGCTTGTGTGTATTCAATCATTATAATAATTTTCCTAGAAACTTCTTGCATTTATTAAGTTATTAAAATGAAATTAAAGGCTACTTAACAGAATGCTTCAAATTCTTTGCTAATTATAACATTTCTATGGAAATATATTATACATTTTGTATAGCAACGAATTTTAAATGTTATTAAAATTTTGATTTTTGACTTATAGTTAATGTCATCGAAAATGAAGCAATAGAAAATTGAATTGAAATCCATGGAACAGATCATTATAATATTATATATTTATGATCTAAGAGTAGAGTTGTGTGTAGTAATGCAAGGTTAATAAATCACGATTCTTATCTTCTATATTTTGCATATATTTGCTTTTTACAATAATATTTATAAAATTAATGCAAATAATAATAATAATAATAATAGTTATAATATTATTATTATTATTATTATTATTATTATTATTATTATTATTATTATTATTATTATTATAATTATAATAAAAATAGTAATAACAAAATAAATAAAACAAAAAAGAATAAAATAAAATAGTAATATTAATAATAAATGTGATATTTTAATAATAATAATTATTATAAATAAAATAAAATGAAATAAATAAATAAAATAAAATAGAAATGATAATAATATTATAATATTATTAATAATAAATATTATAATATTAATAATAATAATTATAATAATATTTATAATATGCAAAATTATAAAAATTGGAAATTTCTAAAAAATTTCAATGGAAAAACAAGTTGTTGCTTTTTCAATTGCACTTGTTAGGGACTTTCCAGGAGAATTTTCAATGCATTTTCATATACCTGTTGCCCGGTGTTACAGCAGGGAAAGTATCAGAGGTAGAAGAAGCACTACGAAAACAACAGAAGCCGAACAACAAACGTGCGTTCCATATTAAAGCCACGCACTAAAAGCATTAATCACCATTTTCACGCGACGCGCCTGTCCCACCTTCAGCCCTACAGGCACTGTAGCCCTACAGCCCTCTGGGCCTGTTGGCCAACAATGCTCGTTAGATAGTGTAACGGGGGAAAAAAAAAGAGAAATGAGAGCCTAACACGTCCGCGTTGTATGTTGCCTGCGGCGAGTGTTTCCTGGAAATTGTGCAGCGCCTGCGCCGCCGCGTGTTGACTAATGACGCGCATTTAGCAGCGATTAATGAATTTTATGAACCGCCATAATTTTATGGCACATCAACTGGCCGATGGCTAGGAATTTCCAGCGAATTTCCCCGCTGCCAGGCCATTGAAGAAGAGACTGAGCAACAGCAACTCAGACAGAAACTGAAAGCGCTAGGTGAAATGCAAAGCTGCAACCTGCGGTTTTATTATCTTACCTGAAGTCGTCGGATGTAGCATACAGAGTCGGATGGATGGCACCGGCGTTAAGCGTACAATGCAAAGGTACTTGAGATTTTATGGCCATATGTACATACATGTGCATATAAAGGCGGCGGCATTCATTATTATTTTTGTTGTTGTTGTTGTTTTTCTTCTTCTTCTTGCTGTGGTTTGCTGTTGTACTTACGACTATTCAAAATGATTCAAATGCTAATCAAGTGCTCTGCGGCCTGTTGTGTTCACCAGTTGTTCGCCCTTAGGTTTGAATAGGGCGTTTGTATGACAGCTAATGTTCTCGCATAATAGAAATCACCTACTTAAAAATCAAGTGCAAATTGTGAGCCCACTTGAACCTGAAGTTGAGCTCTATAGACAAGGATGTGTCTCTTGGTTGTGCTTGTCTGCTTGATTCAATGTCTAGTACTCTCTAAGCATATTTTCGGGCATGTAATCCTTGTATAATTGAAACAAAACGCAATTTGTTTTTACAGTTTGTCGCAGCCTTTAAGATCCCATTTTGGGTTTTGTTGTTTTCATTTCCCTACATGATATCGAGTCTTCAAAGATTTGTTCAAAGGATTTGTCATTCTTTTTCATTATTTGCTATCTTTGAAATTGTCTTTTGAGACTGTGTCGTCTGTCGTTTGTCGCTTGTCGTCTGTGTGGCATATGTGTGCAGTTAGTGGCATAGAGTTTATTTTTACTGCTGCTTAAACAATTTTCGCTTAAATTGTTTGTGGCAAATGGGATTTGGGTTCACCACAAGAGGTTTGGTTAAAGGATAACAATCATTTTGCCTTTGTTGACAATTTCTGATCATTTGCCAAACAAAAAGCGGAACAATTGAGGCGAATGTTGTCATCTGTTGTTGCCGCTATGTTTATTCCTGTTTTAATGGAGCTGCATGAAACAGCTGCCAAAGATACTGATATCAACAGAGATTCATTTGCAATGATATTGGGGAATTCTTTGCAGTTGTTTACTCTAAAAAATGCAACGATAAGAGTCTTGAAATATATTTTATATCCTTGCAGAGGGTATATTAATTTTGTACATAAGTTTTTAACGCTCCTAAGGAGGCGAGGCAGACCCTACTAACTATATATATTCTTGATAAGCATCGAGAGCAGGATCCAAATGTACATGTTCGTTTTCCTGTCTTGTCGTCCGTTTGTCTCTTCAATTCAAACTAGTTTTTCAGTTTTAAATCTATATCAATGAAACTTGTTATACATACTCCTTATACCCATAAGTTGCATATTTATCCAAACCTTCCAATTTGGACCACCATATCAAATAGCTGCCTTTTTGTATGAAAAGTTTACTTCTAAGATTGCAAGGATATGATCTATTCGGCTCGACGAAGATAACCTTGTCTTCTTGCCTTACATTAATTAATATCATTTATTTGCTTAATAAAGAAAACTTTACATTTTATACAAATATCTATGCAATTGTATAACCTTGCTAATGGTATATTAATTTTAGCAAGAAGTTTGTAAAAAGTTCAAATGGGGCTGTCTGTCTGTATGTTGCGATGCAATCTAGTCTCTCAACTATCTCATTAAAACTTGGGATAGCTACTTCTATGGTCACATTGTGCATTTAAGACAAAATCAGACAGACGATCAGTCTTTTACCTATGCATAAACATATCTCCCGAATTTAGAATAAATTGCAATATTATATCATAAAGAAACCATGGGACATGCAGCATGCTGAAGGTAACTTGTTTTCTGGTTAATTTTCTATTAATATAAAAACTTTATTATTACTTTTTTATTAATTAAAATTAGAATATCATTTCTTCCTAGAAACCGACAAAGTAGAATTATAATATTATTAAATTGATAATATATATTATATATATAACTTACATATTATATATTATAATCAGAAACAGAAACAAGGAAGCAAAGTTATCTCTAACGGTCCTTTAACGGTCTTTAACGACCCTTGAAGTCTTAGGAGAAATTTTTACTATAACGGTTATAGCCTCTGCAAGTCTATAAAAAAGTTCCAAATTTGTATTCTAATATAAATTAAATTATTATAAATTAATTATTATATAATGAAATTCTATTTTATATTTTATCAGCTTTTTTGTCGTAAGAAATAAATTTTAAGTAGAATTCATTTCAAGTCTGTTCAAGTTCACAGGTTGCTTTGATTTTTTCCCAGTCGGAGCATTTTTTACTTTATGATAATCACGCCTGTTTTTTTTAAGTGTTTTTCTTCTTTTTTTTTGTGTAATGCATATTCACATCTTTTCGGCATACCACAAACGATTATGTGCTTCAGAGCACACTCATCGAAACTCAACATCGTCCAGATTCGGTCCAGGTTCACGTCGACATCTTCGTCGTTGGCCAATAGACAAAGGCAGTGGCAGAGACAGGCATAGGGACTGGAGAGATGTCCGAACAATAGCAGCGGTTAAAGTACAAAGCATCGCACTTTATTAACTACTTGAGATTAAAGCTGATAAAGAGATAATCCTCGTCGGTCGGCAAACTGAACTCAAAGTGCACACTACCGCATACTCCTACAACGAATGTACACGAATGTCGAGTTGCTTCCCGCGAGGGTCCAACATTCGGTAGCAGTTTACCGGTGTAATAAGCATAACAATATCGTTGTCCGCCCAATTGACAAGGCATCCCAGATACGAGGTTATCTGGTATCTGGAGCGTTGATGTTGCTTCGTGTAAAATGGATCACAGGTAATGCTGCTGCTGTTGCTGATGTTGCAGCTCAGGTGAGATCAATAGCAATAGACATGGTTGTAAGGCTTATCGCTTGTGTGTGTTGACGAGCCGCCGAACCATCCACACGTCAATGCACTTTCGCTCGCCATCTCATCTCGTCATTTCGTCATCCCCGCAGCCCATCATCAACTCAGTTTGCTATGACTATGGCGCAGCTGCCTTTGATCAGTGTAGCGTAATTTTAAGCCAAATTGGGCTGCCTTTAGATACTGCCGCATCAAGTAGGCTGATTATACTTTCTCTCTCTCTCTTGCTCTTTCTCGAATTCTTCGGCAATGTTGTGGTGCCAATGTCAGGGGTCCTTTGGCGTTGCTCTGCCGCACTTTTTCAATGCTTTAGTGTGAAGTTGTAACATCTTTCAGTTGTGCTGCTTCTCTTGGTGCTGCCCCTGCTTCTGATCCTTTTACATGCGCGTCGCTTTTGTCTTCTTTTGAGGCGTGGAGCTACTGCTGTGTAATGGGATTTACTTGCGATCATTGCAATGCATTGTCTTCTATTTTCTTAGTTATTAAAAATTCCCTTTGGCTTTTTATCCATAACAAAATGTTACTTAATAAATGAATAGAGAAAGAATGGCAAAGTTTGCGATTTATAAACATAAAGTATCTGAATATCTAATAGCTTTAAACAATAAAAATGTTCTCTTTTATAATAAAAATAATACAATCTATTACTACACATGAGATCAGATGATGCTTTAGATCAGCGACCTGCTCAATAACATTGCTCACCAGCATCAAGTCACTGTCAAATGCAATAACAACAACAAGAGCAACAGTAGCAGCAGCAACAGTAACAATAACTGAGGCCAAATGAGGCATGACAACGCTTCAAGTGTTTATGCAAATGCATTTTAACACCTTGGTCCACAAATATTTCCTAACTGCTCACAATAATATTGATAATTTTTTTATAAATACCGCAAGAGAAGGTAACAGTGGTACAAGGGGACGATGAATGGGGCATGGGGCATGGGGTGTGGGGTTTGGGGTATAGGGTATGGGGTATGGGTTATGGTACATGGTAGTTTGCAGTATAATAGTTGAACGAGTAAATATATGTAACTGTGAGGCAAACGTGAGGCGTAAATTAATTCTATTGAAGTCGCTTACAGTTCCATGAAACGAGTGTCGGGTGCAGTGACTGGTGCAGTGCAGGGTGCAGCGACATCGATGGAGCCAACGCTATTGCCAACATGGATCGTAACTCTGCAGCTCTATGTGTAAACACACATTCAATATACATTTCGACCGTGCGGGTTGGTATACAGTAAAAAAAAAGTGTTTCTGCTGCTGCTGCTGTTGTTTGTGTTGTTTACTCGTTTGCAACTCGGGATGCTCGAGTCATCGGTGTTGATGTGGATGTGGTTATAGGTACATACGAAGCTCATTATGCGATCGCGTTAAGCTGTGAAATTTATTGTTTGTCTAGCCATAATAGGGGGCCAAGTCATCGATGTAGCATGCCAAAGCTGGCACAAAGCAGAAGCAGCAGCAGCAGCAGCTACAGCAGAAGCTACTAAGAGTGGCAACTTGATGTTAGTCGAGTCTAATCTTTCGACTATTGACAAAAACTCAATACCAGTAGTTGTTGGCAGTTCGCATTGGCATTTTATGAATTATGGAAATTGAAACTATGAAAACTTAGCTTAGAAGACGCCACTATATGCTGGTCAGCTTCAGCTACAGCTTTGACTTGAACTGAGCTGCGTATGACTCTTCAGGCGAACAAATGTTTTATTAATGAAATGTTGATCATCAGCTTCTCGTCTGTTTGCTGTGGTGTGGGCAGCAGCAGCAGCATAAGCAGCAGCAACCGTTGGCGAGTCTCTAAGCGAGACAAATTACCACATTTCAACACATACTCAGAGAGCTGGCCACTGGCCCTGCCCCACCAACAGCTAGCTAGCTCATCATGCCAGGGACCAGGGACTGGCACTGGGATACACAACGGCAACAGCAACTACGATTGGTATCCAAGTGGCCCTTTTGGCGCCCCATGCAATTGTATGGCATCATTTGTTGTTGTTACTGTTGTAGTTGTTTTTGTGTTTCTCTCGTTCTACCATTCGATGGTCATTAATAAAAATGTTTTTTGTTGCTTTGGGTTAACTCCCATAAGCCATAAGCCATAAGCCATATGCCATAAGAAAAACAAACAAATGGACAGGCGATCGTTGGGCCAGTTTGACTTGACTTGACTGCTTGGTGGCCCAGACATACACACACACACACACACACGCACAGACGTACATAGTTACGCTCATATGTTTTTACACACATTTATTTGTGTATATGTATGGACAGGCCCCTACTTTAGGTCAAATAAGCCAAGTCAGCGACGTGAGCATGAATCAACCTGTCAAAAGTCTCGTTAACGCCAACAGCAACAGATTTTGTTACTTGGCCTTCTTCACTGACAGGGTCACAACGACCTAACCATGAGCTACCATCACTTAGAAGTAATACTACATACAAAATATATATGATATATATATATATATATATATATATATATATATATATATATATATATATATATATATAGTATCGAAGGTTTATATTAGACAAATTTCCTATATACTTTTATTTCCTTAGTTCAATTTAGATTTATTATATCTAAAAAATAATGCAATTTTTTATTCATATTATTATTCTTAAGCTGTAAAAGAGTCGCTCAATTTATTAAACTTTCTGCTCACCTACACACGCAACGTTAGTTGCAACCTTAAACCCTAAGGGGCTGCCAAAACCACTGTGCAAGCAAACAAGCTACAACAACAGCAATAACAAAAGCAACAACAATAAAAACAAAGACGAGGAAAATTTCATTAAATGCCACATTTGGGCAACCGAAAACTGGCGCCAGGGCAGCAGCATCCACAACATTCACAACATCCACAGCAGCAGCAGTGCTTGTCCACATCCATGTCCATATAATCTCGACAACTGCAACGAACGAGAGCACGAACAAATAAGCAGCAATTTCTTCTTCATGTTGCGAGCAAATTTGGCTGGAATGTGAACGAGGAACGACGACGACGATGACGACGGCGCGACGATCGAAGATGTAGGCTGGCCAGCAAGCAATGAAGTGCGCCGTCGCGCTGCTAAACGATCTTGCCACCGCCCGTCCACACCATGCCACACACATACAGCACACAGATATTAACAAACACACACACACACGCTCACATATTACAATAGGCAAAGAGAAGGTAAGGTTATGGAAAGAAGTGAAGAGAGGATACAGCACACGGCGTACGCACGAACTCCGAACTTCAAGCTGAGCCACCAAGTTCGGTTGTCGGTTTTTGGGATCGGGCTTTTTGGGGCCCTTCAAAACAACTAGGCTGATGCTGCTCGATGTTGTGGATGCTGTGAACTTGTGGCTGCTGCTGCTGCTGGGCCTTTGGCAGCCAACTGGCGCTATCGTCATCGTCTGGGTCTGAGCTAAAGTTGTTGCTACTTCTGGCTGTGCCACACTGAATTCAGAGGTGCAAATACGTTCAGACCAGTCTCCAATTTGTGCTGCAAAGTGATCATTCATGCGCTGAAACTGTTGCCACAGTTGTTATGTGCTCATGTTTTATGATACTCTCTATGCGAATTACATATTTTATAGGGTAGTTTCTTTGATTGACTTAATTATAATTAATAAGTTATTGAAGATGCTAAAGAATATTACAGCAAAAATTAACTTAGCGCCACTATTAATTTATTTCAATTAAATTATGAAATTAATTTATATAATATTAATTATTAATTATGTAATTAATTATTTGGTTAAGTAAATCGAATTAAATTAAGTTTTTAATTTATTTAATAATATACAAAATAATTAAAACTTATTGAGATTATGTAATTTCAGTGATAATTTTACTTAATAAAATGCAATAAATAATTAATACAATTAATATTTTAATTAATAGTAAATTTAACGCAGAATAATAAAAATATATTTTTTATTTTATTTTTTTAATAATACTGGATTCTGATAAATATCAAAATAAATAATATAAAAAAACTTGGATTATAATGAAATTGGAGTATTAATTTAACAATTAAATTACTTTAATAAATAAATGTAATACAAACTAATAAAATTAAATCCAATTTATGCAGCAAGCTTTAAAAAGTTATTGATTCTACAGGATTTAGATAAAGATCAAAAATAAATACACAACATACAATATGTCAAAATAATTGAACTTGGGGAAACTTATCCTCAATCTCGCTGACAGTTAAATAAATAATTAAATTTAATTAATTTAATTAATTAAATTTAAAATAATAAAGAAAAGTTATTGATTGTTTAGGATATAGTATTTCTAATTGTTGCAACATTTAAGCTAATGATTCTGGCTCGAATTTCAAGACAAACAAGCTTTTAATACTTAATGTCTCTATTTAATGAAAACTTCAACATAAATCAGAGAACAAATGCCTACAGGGTATTGAAGTTTCGTTGATGTTGAAGTAGAGCTTGTTATCTTCTTTTAACTTGATGATGATTTTACGTTTCTGTCTTTGCCCTCTGGTCTTCTTGCCGTCATCGTCATCGTCGTCATCTTCGGCTTCGTCGTCGCCGCCATTGTCGAAAAGGAAATGAAATATTTGTCTGGTCTAAAAGTTATCATTTTATTAAAAAGCAGAGGCAATCAACGCATTCACATATTAAAACCGATTTCGAATGCGACTTGTGGGATCTTGAAACAAAAAAGAAAAAAGAGGCATCACGTTAAGTTTATAGGTCGCAGCACAGACACACACACTCACACACAAACACATGCACGCATACATATGAAAAGTGATTCACTTTGGATTTTGGGTCAGTCGAATGCTGGAGACAGAGGCGTGTTCCGAAGACGTCGCGCCAGTCGACAGTCCCGTCAACTGACCAACTGTGTGTGTCTCTACAATTATAACTAACAGTTGAGGATATATGAGCAGATATACCATATGCATGTACAAGGGGTTACGAGGGTCCCTCCTAGTCACATTTGACATTTGATGGGCGTGATTTGAGCGTACAGTTGTTGTTTTCTTTTTGATTCACTTGCATGAACTCAAATGGAATTCTTTAGTTTAGCTATTGACTAATGTGTAACAGTAAACACTGTTACTACTATAATACAGATGTCGACTAAGGTTAAGGTTACATTATATTGAGTCAATACTAAGGCGTTTTGTATGCTTGTTATGCCAAAGTGCAGTTTCATGTCAGGACTTTAGATTGGTGTCATATGTGACTACTTTGTCGTATAGTAAGTCACAGTAAGAGAACGTGCATTCATAACTCAATCAAGTTGCATAGTCAAATTGACGATGAGCCCATATAAGGTCATAAACAACCAAGTAAAATTCTCAACCTGCCAACAGAACGTTGCGTAACCCACGCAACCCAGTTTGGGGTTTATAAACTGCCAATATAAATGTTTAAATTAATTATAGAGCATTTTATCATCAAAGATATTTTACTGTGCATCATAGAGACAAAGCGAGATACAAGACGAGACAAGATGCGACAAGTAAGGACCACACCATCGTACCACCAATCGAGCTTCTTAGGCCTTATATAAAAGAAAAACATTGAAATCCAATTAAATGAAGAGTCATTAAATTGCCAGCATGATGTTGACTCAAATTCATTTTTAATTGCTTATTTCATAAAAGAAAACAATGAAAGAGAAAGAGAAAGAGAAAGAAAGAAGAAGTTAACACAGGTTGAAGAAACTAGAGAATTTGAGAATATGAAGAATTGAAGAACAGAGGTGCATATTATCATATTAACGCGTCTGCAATCCAAAAACTTTAATTCCCAACATTTCTAATGGTCATCAATGTGCATCCCACACGATTTTGTGTCAATGTTGTAAACAACAACAGCAACAACAACAGCAAAGAGAAACAAACAAAATAAAAGAAAAAGTATCTTCCCCCGCTAGAGAGAATTAAAACAAAAAGCATAAACAGAATAATTTGATTGATGTCCTTGGCTGTGGAAACGTTCGCCTAAACGGCTGCAATAAAAAATTTACCACGTTTGGGGCACAGCGGGCGGTGCCTTGGCGCCAGTGATATATTTCACCCTTTTTTTTGACTGGTGACTGAGAACAGTGAGACACGGCTTGTGGTCAGTGAAGCAGCAGCAGCAGCAGCAAACAGACTGACCTGAGAAACTGTCAGTAAGACAAGGGAGAGAGAGAGAGAGAGAGATATATATAGAGTTGGAGGCGACATTCGTTGCACTCCGATCGCAGTTAAAGAGACAAGCAAAAACGATTCCAAGCAAGCAGCATACAGAAAAAAAAGGTGGAAATGTTGAAATTTAATTATGGGTTCAGTTTCTTCTTCTGTGTGCACTAAATGCTTATGAGGACATACAATCACACATACACACAAACACACACATATATATATATATATATATATATATATATATCACTGCAATAAAACACTGCGTACGAGTGTAGAAAAGTCAACAAAAATTTGTTTTTAATTTACAATTTAATATGCGTTATAAAAAATCGGGCTCAATGACGAGACATAAATATTTATGAAGTTTTCTGCCACAAAGGCAACAAAAAGGAAAACGATCTAAGTTTGGGCACGACTGGATACTATGATACTGCTGTATACGCTACAGGTTATATTTAAGGATATGCCGAATATATACATAGCTATCATAAATATAACATTTGGTAGATTGAAGATAAAGAAGTTGAGATTTAATTATAAAAGTATTTATAGATCGAATTAATTTGTTACTGATATTGAGCATAATAAATAAATAGGAAATTTTAAAAAATTATTTTTTTTTTTATGATCAGTATAAATTTTATTTTTAATTTTTGTAAGTTTAAGTTGACATTTATATTAAGTAAATTATTAATATATTTATTTTTATTATTATTAAAGTTATTATAGGATTTGAGATATAAATTTAAAGCATTAAAAAATTATGTTGTAATTTTTGAAGTTAATGTAAATGAAGACCTCACAGAATCTGATGAATTTTGTTGATAATATTTCTGTACGCGCTCAGAGCTCTGGCCTTAAGTGGTATGCCCCAAAAGTCAATGTTTTGCCACATGCGCCGCTGCGGACACACTCTAAAGAATTTGTCAAAAAGCAACGTGTATCAACATTTTCGTCGCGACTCGTTTCAAATACCTTATGCCACACACACACACACACACACACAAACACTCACACATGCATATAGAAAAATCATGAGGCGTTCCTAAATCGCCAAATTACTGCAAGTCACATAAATTGCCAAAGTTGGTAGAATCACTGCCAGATATCACTCTCAACGGCGTCTGTCTCTGTCTACTATCATATGAATGGGGATGGGGATGGGGATGGGGTTGGGGATGAGGTATGTGCTGCTGGTGGACTGTTTTGACATTTAGAGGCGTTCGTTCAGAGCAGAGCAGCGTGTAGAGAAACGCTGATATAGTCGCAGTCACAGGCAGCGCCTCATTATTTATTATGAATTCTATAAATATTAATGGATTTTTAAATGCAATTATAACAACTAATTAATAATGTGCATTTTTAATCGTACGCCAAGCGAAACGGACACCAACATCAACATCAACGTCACCGTCACCGTCACCGTTTACGTTAACGTTTCGGTTAGTGTCTCCGTTCACCATCTTAGACTTTGGCTGCGTCTTGGAGTCTGTGTTGGATTCCGTTGAAGCATTTGACGTATTGCCTGACGTATTTATTGCATGTTTTCTCGCTTAACTTTGGTGTTTTGTGATTTTTTTTTTTATTTTTTGTGATCTTTTCTTTCTCTGTATGTGTGTGTGTGTGTGTGTGTGTGTGTGCGAATTCTCTTATGAAATGTACTGGCAGCAAAATCCAATGAGAAGGTGCGCGAAAAAATTAAACGAGAATGTCTGACAGAATTTATTTTAATTAGTGCAATGAAGCAGTGAGTCGCATGCCAAATGAGTGCAGCATATAGACATATGGACAACTGGATGATATTTGATATTTGATATTTGAGATCAGATCATGGTCGACTATAGCTACATATATACATGCAAAATCAACTACCAAATGGCCAGCGGTAAATTTGAAGCGATCATCGTTGATCCTTGGATCGTTGACAAAACTCTTGTGATTTTCAGTCTTAAATCACATGAACAATAAAAAAAAAGATCACAGAATGCAAAGCCGACATATGTTGCTACAGGAAGACGAAGACAGGATAACAAAATGGCAAATACAAAGTGATCGCGATCGCGGTTGGGACTGCGATTCCAATTGAGATTGAGATTGAGATTGAGATGAATATCAGTATTGGCAATCGTATCGATTACATACATACATATACATAGATCGACTTCTGTGCTCAGGTCAATTGCCGGGCAGGCCACCAATGCTAAAGAGAAGCCGCCGCCGCCAACGACGGGTCGCATTGCATAGTCGGATAGTCGCACCCTGTGTCGCGTCGCGCTGTTGTAATCGATATGGCAAAACGCTTGCAATCGATACTGGAAAGAGACTGGAAAATGTATCTTAAGTAGCAATGTAAATGTAATGTGTCCAGATGCCGAACTGTTGATAACGGCACCCCGGTGGCGACGTCCAGATGATCATAGCGATCAGTTTAAGTTGCCTTCTCTCTCTCTCTCTCTCTCTTGCTTACTCTTTGTGCATATGTTTTGTTTGTCTCTGTCTCTTACTTTTTCTTTTTTCGTTTTCCTATATTTCTTTCACTGCCACTTGTGATCGGCTGGCCATAATAATGTATCTAACAGATACTTATTGATTTTTCGATCTTGTGACAGGCGTCTGCTGTGGACTCAGTCAGGGGTAGACGCTTAAAGTGGAGCCTCATAACGTGAGAAATATAAATATATGCAAAGCGATTTGAGAGGAGAGTTTGGTAGAAAAAAAAGGTTGCAGCGATCAATCGATCGCAGCATCGATCGAAACAAACATCTTAACAAATTATAGTGCTACAGTCTGGCCGTGGAACGACCTCTACTCGATCGTCTTCGTTTTCGTCGTCGTCGTCGTCGTCGTTGTCGACGTTAAGTATCTCAACTAGTAGCCGCTAGGCAGCCACGGAAAGTGATCATCTCAACGACAGGCCATCGATCATTCAAAAACTGAGACTCAGACTGAGACTTTGAGCTCATGCTGGTGTTGCTTTTTCTCTTACTACTACTACACTACTTATTCTTCTTCTTCTACTACTCTCTGATTCTCTCTCTCTCTCCTCTCTCTGTCTGTCTTTCTCTATTTTCTTCTTTATTCTTTTTGGCTACAAGTTTTGGTAGAAAGCGTGTTGGAAAATTAAATCATCGTTGTAGTCGTCTGGACTGTTGTAGTTGTTACTTTTGCTGTTGCTGTTACTCATGTTGTTGTTGTTGTTGTTGTTGTTGTTGCTATTGGATTTGTCTTTTCGTTACCTTAATGATGCTCAACGCACCTTGAGCGCTGCTGCGGCTTACTATTTATTTACCCAAAGATCTCTATCAGCGAGTTAACTCGTTTAGCATTTAGTTGCAGGCGCCTAAGACTTGGCAATAGCAATGGCAATGCCAATGCCAATGGTATTGCTACTACCTCTGGAACTGGGTCTGGATCTGGATCTGGGACTGGCACTGGCATTGGCATTGGGACTTGGGACTTGCAACTTATCGCATAGCATACATCTTTATGCATTTTTTCTCAGGATTCGGGGAGCGGCAACGCCTCGCGATGTTTGCTTATTAGGCGCAGACAGTGTCGTTTATATCATTTATATTATTTTATGATCATTATTTTTTCAAAGATCTTTTTTTTTTTTTTTTTTTTTTGTATTTTTGGTTTTTTGTTTTGTTTTCATAAATTATGTGTAACCTGTTGTTGTTACTGTTGTTGTTCGCATCTTAGATGCAGGTGACAATGCAGCAGAGCAGAGAAGAGAAGAGAGAGTCTAGGCTTTTGTTTAGCTGATCTGATGTATGGGTTAATTAGGGTTATCCATGATTTATTGATTTGTTATGTTATATGCCTATGGGGGCTCCCCATAGACATATAAATGCAACTTGACTTCTCTGCCCCATTGATTATGGCCCTAATAAGCTACAACGTTGCTGCTGATGATCTTTTAATACACGCGTATTTAATACATCATTTCGACCATATAGACATCGTAGATATATACTATATATATATGTATATATATTTTAATTAGGCAAATTGATTTGATGAGGCCTGTCTACAACTCACTGTCACTGAGCAAGTCAGGGCAAGGCAAGGCAAGGTAGAGCTTCTGCTGTAGATGCCTTCAAGCACCTTTCTCTTCATTGTCTATTACAGCTGATGCTTACCTAACGGTAGCTGCCTTCAATCTCTTATCAAAGCCAAACACATGTCGTTATGCTACCGTGCAACATTGTTGTAGCAGATGCACAGTTGCACTGGCGGCAGATAAGAGTTAACACAAAGGCAAAGATCACAGATCACCGAGCATAAGTGGACAGAGTAAAGATGTGGGCGACATAAAGGACAAAGGACATTATGTTGCATTGGCGCCAACTTGCTGCATTGAGCGTTAACGTAAAACGTTTGCCTTGCCGCACACTTGTCGCGTCGTGCGACAAATACTGAACAATACAAAATTATTACTTCAATTTGGCGACAGCGCTCACGCACAGTCTTGACCTATGTCTGATGTCCGATGTCCGTTGTCCTGTGTGTTATGCGTCCTGCGTAGTGCTTCAGGTACTTGCCCACATCTCAAGTAGATTTGCCCGCCTACAGCTCAGTTCACACCAAGTGCAAGAACTTACCGCAAAACGTGGCATAGACATACATACATGCTAGTCTGCAGTCAACGAATTCGCTTTTTTTTGTGGGCTGTGCCACTGTCGCGTCAGTGACCTTGCAACGTTTAGTGACGCAATTACACCTGACCTAACTGTGTTATCAGCGATCTTGAATCTGCTGTTGCCATAAAACTGCATGCAACGCCCCAGCTGCTAGCTAGCATATATGTAGCAACCGAGCCATGCTGTATGCAACATGAGGCAATGACTACTGTCTTAACCTTTTGTTTCTCATATCTAGCATTTACTTTGTCGGCCTGCACCTTAGACAGGCGTGAAACGTTACAATTTCATCTTTTGTTTTTTATCTTTTGTTTCTATTATATTTATTTATTTTTTTTTTATTTCCTTGTCGTTTTTGTCAAATAAAGTTTCTGTTGCAATTTGTACAAATATTTTACGATGCACTGGCGCCCGACACACTGTCGTCAACAGTCTCAACAGTCAACATATGCAACAGTCTGTGGCAACTATTGAGACTGGCAACTGGCAACTGGCAAGTGGGAAGCAGCTTCTTGACTGTCTGTCTGTCTGTCTGTCTTTCTTTCTGTCTGTCTGTCTACTGCTCACCGGAGATATGCCGTCTACGTCTACGTCAATGTCAATGTCTTCAACGTCTTCAACGTTGTCAAACGTGCTAATGTGTCCAAAATGTCAATTTAATGATTGCATCGTCGTCATCGTCGCCATCGCCATCATCATCACAAATTCGCGAATTTTCATCACATTTAGCTGGAATTCTTCTTTCTAGTCGGTTTGCAATGAAGTCAAGCCAGAAATTATTTGTTGGCGACAATTTGTGTTTGTCATTTGATGGTTGCAGCGCTTGAGCTAAAGTGCTAATTGTTTTTGGGGCATGCAACACTAAGGGTTAGACTTACGGTTGCATACAAATTGAATGTGTAACACATGCGCCTTATATATTTATATATTTTGTTGAATATTGTTTCACGATCATTGTTAATCTAGTCTCTCTAGGCTTATGTAAAGATTTGAATATTCGTCAAGATTTACATTCTCCTGAAATAAAAACTACGAGAAAAGTTTTCTAATTCATATTAGCAGCCTTCCAAAATTATATCAATTATATTAAGTGTGTGTTTTTTTTTTTTTTTCTTATAATTTTAATGTTATTTGAGTGGCAATTTAGCAGCATTGAATCTAAAACCAAAAATTATGAATAAAAACTATGAATTATTGAAAAATTTATGGTACAATATTTTATATGTAGGCGGAGAGATGTTTGCCAAAAATTTATAATAAATTTCATCTTCCTGCAACTAAGACAAAAACTTTGCAACAAATTTGATGATTCCAGCTCTTATATCTTTAAAAATTCAGTGGATCAGAGGGATATACAGGCTCAGTCGAGTCGACTACCAAATATACTAGGGGGGTCGACCATTACTTACATTTCCTGGTGTCATACTAGTATCGCGTCAAGAATAAGAAATATTTTGCGTGTAAATTTGCTGGGTGACAGGGATTTTTTTCCATTATACTTTCCCTCATTATATTACTTTCCTAGATACATTAAATTAGTTCAAAGAAGTTTTCCTAAATGTTTCTTAAATTTTACTAATTGAAATATAATGAAAATTTAAATTGTATTTAAAGTCATATAATTTTAAAATAATTCTATGAATCATAGGAAATATAAATTCCATATCATGCTGACTTCCTGTGGCTACTCATTCCTTGAGATTAGATTTCATATAATGCATTTCACTATTGCCTTTGCATTTCGCCTTTGCGTTTGCCTTTGCATTTGCCGTGCACTTCAACAGCGATTAGTAGTAATTTTCAGTGCTGACAAGCACTAATCAATAGTCAAGAACCTCAGCCTAGTAAACGAAATGTATCAATTTTCAAGGAAAGTATAGACAGAAATCTAGAGGCAAAAACAAAAAAAAAAATAAATACTTGAACAACTGCCTGGATATATGGAAGCAAGGCAAGTATCATATGAAAGGAAGGAAGAAAGGGAGAGGTGAGGGAATTGTCGAAACTTCGTAACGTGCAATTAACAAAATCAACAAAATTTATGTTTCACCTGTCTGCATAAAATACATAAATACAAAATGCCAGGCACTGGTACTGACACAGAGACAGACACATGCAGAGGCAGAAGCAGAGGCACAATGCCAACAAAAGCCAAAATGGTGGCTAATTACACGCCACGAAAAACGGCTAAAGATCCCAGTTACAGTTCCCCCGACTTCACAAGCACTGATCCCTGTCTCTATCCCTATTCATGTCCCTGTCCATGTCGTAGTTGCAGTTGCAGTTGCATTCTCTATGTCAGTCGCAGAGACAGACCCTCTATATCAAACGTTGCAAGATGGCAATGAAAATAGCAAAGAGAATTTTTCCAGCCGTCTTACTGCTGCTGTTTCTGTTGCTGCTGCTGCTCCTGCTACAGACAGGCGCGCTGTGGAAAATCTCACTTCTGAATTACAAAGCATGCCACATTTAACAATGAGCCAGAGCAGCATGGAGATAGAGCTAGCCAAGAGAGTGAGCGAGAGCAAGCGAGCAAAGTCAGTGGCGCAGAAAAATACTGCGGCTGTTGAAAATCAACAGCGCTAAGCGTTAACTTCGCCACTAGCAGCCCAGCACGGCCCAAAACGTTCACTGCTTCTACTGCTGCTGTTGTTGCTCTCTCTTATTCTTTGCTTGCTGTTGCTTCTATTTTCAATTCCTACACACAAAATGGCGCACGATCGTCGACAGAGCGAGTGCGCCATAGTCGAAGCGATTGTCAGCGTAGGCGTCTGTCGGTTCAGCCAATCAGCTTGCGTCGCAGCTCAAACCGGTTTAGCAGGTAAACTGTCTGCTGCAGCATTGAAAAACTGAAAACTGAAAAACTTAAAACCGGCTACGACGCATACGCAGCTAAGCGACCGTTTCATTCAGCTCAAGATCAGTTCGTTGCGAAACGTCGTGCGTGCCAGAACTTCGAAGCGCAGCAGTTACAAAATTTTAATTTTATAGTGAAAGAAGATTTTTTCTCATATATTTTCTCATATATTTTCTAATAGAACTCGCAGTGTTATTATATAAAAAGTAAAAAAGAAAACTAAAGTGTTTATTATACAAAATGTTGTCCATGCACGAATTAATGGATATGAGAATGCAACAGCAGTTGGCACATGAGCTATATCGTCAACAGATTATGCAACGTATACCCGGTAAGTAGTAAGAGTAAAGCTTAGAAAGATGAATCATGTGAAGAGCCGACGGTAAAATTAGATAAATGAAATTCAGAATAAAATTAATAATTTTTAAAGAATTAGTTGACTTTGTTGAATAAATTTGTATATGAAATTAGAGAGAATTTTGAATGAAGAATAAATTAAATATTTATTGAAGATAAATCTATGAAAATAAAAGTAAAATATTTAAATGTTATTTACAAATATTTAAAAAAAATCATAAATATAAAATAATATAAAAAATTTTATTTGCAATTATGAAAAATTATATACAAAATTGAAAATATTATATAAAATATATATATATAAATATATATATATAAAAAAACTAGCAGAAGATATTTTTAACATTTTTAACATATAAAATTGAAATTGAAAAATTTTAAATAATTCTTTCTGTTATTTATATAATTTATAATTTATTTCATAATTGAATTAAATAATTTGCTCATATCTGCTAAATGTAATGTAAGTGTTATAATGCAATGTTATGCATTAGATAATAGTATGATAGGCAGCATCAGCATCAGCATCAGCAGCAGCTATAGCAACATTTTTATTTTATACTTAATTGAGCATCTTAACAAATTGTTATGGCATGTCTCTTCACATGAGTTCTCGCAGCTGGTTAACGAACTGACCAAACAACTTGTTGCAAACTTGCTCAAATCCCGTTTTGCTAAATCTGTTGCATCAACGCTTTTTTTTCTTTTCTTTTACAGATCCCTTTCCGGCAATGATGCCAATGCATATGACACAGCCACAAATGTTGATGCCCAGTCGACCAATGTTGCCAGGCGTTGAGGCTAAATTGGAGAACAACGATCTGTGGCAGCAATTCCATCAGATTGGCACCGAGATGATCATTACGAAAAGCGGCAGGTAGGTTTTTCCCAAGAACTAACAATAACAATAAATGCCATGCCACACATCCTATGCAAATAGTCAAGCGGCGAGCTCAGAGCTCAGAGGTCGAATTTTCCTCAAGTTGAAAAAGTCAAGTGCGCAATGTGGTCGGACACGACGGCCACGGTCACGGGAACGGGCACGGGCATGGGCATGGGCGCAGGGACGTAGACGGGGCCAGAGAACTGAGTTGAACTAAGTTGCGGGACCTATGTAAATATTTGCCATGACCCGACACACACACACACACACACACACACATATATACAAACGCAACTTGATGAGTAGTAACATGGCCTAATGTGGCGCCTAGCGATAATTCAAAACGCAGCAGGAGCGCACGAACATGGACAACAACAGTGACAACAACAAGTGCAGCGCTTAGCCGCCGTCCTGGCGCCGGCGCGCTCATAAAAATCTTCTTTATATATTCTTTCCACTTCGTCTTCTTCTTCTTCTTCTTCTTCATCTTCTTTGTCGCTTTTTCAACGGCATATTGTGCGCGGCAGCGGCAACGGCGGCGTTGACAATGCCACAAGACCCAGATCTAAGATCTGAGAACTGAGCCAAAGACATTGCTGAAGATGAAGGCAAAGACTTCTCATATGCAGTGTTCATCTACCTGCGTTTTCACACTTTAGCCTATAATGAAAACTCTTTGTTGTTGTTGTTCTTGTTGTTGTTGTCTTTGTTGTTGTTATCTCTTTGGAGAGTATCTTATGCATATTTTGTGATAGTTGAATTCTAAATCTAAATTCAAATATCAATTCGACTACCGAGTAGCAGCCAAATATTAACATAATTATGAGTCGAAACATGCGCGGAGCAGTGTGCAGGGGCAGGGGCTGACTATCTGTGGCTGTCTCCACTTTCTCGACTCATTAGCTATGCATTGACTGCTCATAGCGCCACATTTGGAAGCCGTTAAGCGCTCTCTTTCCCTCACAGTTCACAGTTCACAGTTCACAGTAAGATGAGCTTCAGCTACAGCTACAGCTTAAGATTTTCTCTAATTGTTTGGCGCCATGTGCTATGCTCCCTGCAATTAATCATATTGTAGAAATCGAGCGTGCATTGTTTGTAGAGACAGACAGTATAGAGGGGGTGGGGGGAGATTCATTGTTACTGTTTTTTTTTTTTTTATATTTGTTTTCGTTACGTTTTAAATCGATGCAACGCGCAATCTTTATCTCCTGCTGCGCCTAATTACACACTTGTTATAGGCCTTGGCAACAAATCAAAAATGTCAGGGGCAACGCCTTTTTTTGCGCTTAGATAGAAGAAGAATATGAGACAGTTAAAGATACAGAGACAGAGAGAGAGAGAGAGAGAGAGAGAGAGAGAGAGAGAGAGAATGGTGATTTATTTACTTATATTTATTGTGTATCACTGTTCACTTCATCAACATCTATTCTTATGCCTTTTGCCTTTTGCATTTTTCCTTACAGACGCATGTTTCCATCGATGCGCGTTTCCCTCAGCGGCTTGGAGGAGGAGGCCAACTACTGCGTACTCCTAGAAATGGTACCCATTGGTGATTGTCGCTACAAATTCTCTGGCTCACAATGGGTGCCAGCTGGTGGTGCTGAACCACAGAGTCCACAGCGCATGTATTTGCATCCCGATAGTCCTGCCACCGGAGCACATTGGCAATCCCAGGCATTGCTCTTTAACAAAGTCAAACTGACGAATAATACACTCGACAGTAATGGACATGTAAGTGTTATCAGCAGCACTTGAAGATCGTTGCACAGTTAGACTAATGTTACGCTTTAACTCTCTTTATGCAACAACAACAGATTGTACTTGCAAGCATGCATAAGTATCAGCCACGTCTGCACATTATACGAAGCAATGAGCTAACGCAGCTTCCTTGGGCGCCGCAGCAGGCATTTGTATTTCCCGAGACGGAATTTGTCGCCGTTACAGCCTATCAGGTGGGGAATCTTTCTTTCTCTCTCTCTCTCTCTCTCTCTCTCTGCTCTTTGTCTATCACTTTCATTGTCTGCGCTGCGAGTAGAACTCGACACAGGGGGCCATGCAACACTTGAACAAGTGTGAGAGACATATCGATGACTGTTTGCTAATTGTCTGCGACTTGTGTCTGTCAAAAAGTTTGACACACTACTCAAGTGTTTACCGTCGCCTCGAAGTACTCGCTGACGCCAGCAGCAGCTCAAATTACAACAATTGACTAACGAAACATTTTCTTTCTTTATTTTTTTTTTTGTTGTCATCTGCAGAACGATCGCATTACAAAGCTAAAGATCGATAATAATCCATTTGCCAAAGGCTTCCGTGAGTCGGGACAGTCGCGTTGCAAGCGCAAGCTGAACAGCAGCTCGAATTCTAGTGCTGATTCAGAGGATGATGGTTCTAGTGTAAGCAGCTGTGATTCCCCACAGGCGAAACGTCAACGTTCGGACTTTGAGCAGGAGTCACAGCGCAGCCTATCGCCAACGTACTATGCTGCTGCTGCTACGGCTGCCTCTGTTACAGCAGGAGGCACACGGCCAACGCTGCCATATCATCAAGCACTGAGCTATGCACCAAATGCAGCCTTGCTGCAAGCAGCTTACTTTGCTGCAGTCCCAACAATTGCACATCCACATCCACATCCACAGCAGCAGCAGCAGCAGCAGTCGCAGTCCAATACTGAGCAACAGTTGCCATCAACAACAACAACAACAACAGCAACAACAACAACAGCAACTTCAGCAGCGGAATCAAACTCAACAGCAGCAGGAGCAGCAGCTGCCACTACAATGCCAGGCAGCACAGCAACATCGAGAAAACGTAACAGTTTTAGCATATCAGCAATTCTTGCATATTGATGTTGCTGTTGTTGTTGTTGTTGCTCGCTCAGCTTTGTTGTGATTACAGTGTGCAGTATAATTAAGCTTTAAGTTCTATTTCTTGTTAATTAGTTGTAAATAAAATTTGTGCATTTAAAATTGAATTTTTCTTTCTTTCTGTGACAATCGATAAATTTATATATGCGCAGCCATAGTTGCAACTATCGAAAGCTTAACTTGCATTAGCCAAAATCTATCGATAGTCAGCTTAGGCTCACGCATTAATCGATGCCTTGCACTGTCTGCCTGCGGGCCGCATAACTACAACTACAACAACAACCTTGGAAGCTTCCGTTTTTTTTTTCTTTTTGTCGGTATTTGTTTTTTTTTTTTTTACAGGTTTTGCAAGCTGAAATCAACTTTGTGCGGGCTCAGAGCAAATTAATGTGCTCCATCAGTGCCACTCTAAAGTCTCAAATAAGAAACGAATGTTCGGCCATTCGTTCGATTCGCTCCGAACGCTCGATGGCTCGATGGTTCGATGTGGGCTAAAACCAAGTCCGGTAGTAGTTAAAACAATTCTCAAAGATAAGGCATCCATTATGAGCAGCGATTTGACGGCTTCCAAGGCGTTTGGTCTTTGCCGACTGTTGAGTGTCGATTCTTGGCTCTCAACTCTTTACTGTTTGGCAGACTGATGACGCAGAAGCTGTTGCTGCTGTTACTGCTGCTGCATCTGTTTGCTTTGCTTGTGAAATTTTCGTTTTTATCGCACCTTTTATAGCCATTTGGGAATTGAAGAGTTGAGGAATCGAATGCTCTGTGTGCTCTGTGTGCTCTGTGTGCTGCGGTGTGGCCATTTCTTGTGCATTATTATCGCGTCAAATGCGACAAATCTGTCTGTGCGCCGGCGGCTGCCTTTTTAGCCTGCATAATTGGTACGATAAGCAAGCGGGGCGACATGCACGACATTTTCACGGCGCATGCGTGCGGTCTAAATTGTAGTAGTCGTAACGCTCTTGCCAGCTCGTAAGCCTTGTAAGGCTTCCTAAACGGTGGCGCCAAGCATTTTCGACTTTAATAACTTTAATTAAGTTTTAAGGTACGCAGCACCTTTAAAAATTGTCTTCGTGTTTTTTTCTCTTATTTTTATAAGCAAGTTCAAACAGCAGCCGCAGCATCTTTTGCATCTGCGCGGCCTTTCAAAATTTAATAAAATTAAAAAAATATAAAAAAAAAACCAATCAGAAATAGAAACAAGCAACTAAACATCGAAATCGAAATCGAAATGGACAAAAAAAAAAACAAATATCCATAGAAAATTGCTTATTGTTGTTTGTTTAGCGCTTAATTTTCATTCATAGAAATCTCAGCTTATCTCATGCATAAATTATACGACAGCGCGAAATAATTCACTGGCCACAAAAAAAAAACAAAAAAAAAACATAAAAAACTTGGCACATTGTGTCTTTGAGCTGCTTTGACTAATTTTGGGCTTAGTAGTTAAACTTGTTGTTGTTGTTGTTTTGCTTGTTTTAGTTTAAGTTGTTGTTATTTTTTTAATTTAATTTTTTTTTTTTTTTTTTGTCGCATAAATTTGCGTTTTAAATGTTGAAACAATTAAATTATGGGATTTGCACATTTTCACCCCAAAATTATTAGTTGCTGCTGCTGTTGCTGCTGTTGTTGTTGTTGTCGGCATTTGCGCTTTGTAAGTGTTTTTTAAACGCTGAGCCTTAATTTGTTGGATTTATAAATATATGTACATATTAAATATATCGATGCGCGTCACATCATCCACAATCCGCACAATGTTGTTTTTGTTGTTGTTTTCTTATTTTATTTAATTTTATTTTATTTATTTATTTTTTTTTTTTTTTTGGTGTTCGATCCAAAGAAAATAAAACAGTGGCAAAAAGCGTCAAAATTCGTAGATTATGCGATAAATATGCTAATTTAGTCGCTCACGTTTCTAATTTGTGCTTGTTTTAATATACTTAATGAATTTTTATATGCTTTGTGTGTTTGTGTGTGTGTGTGTGTGTTTGTTTGTGTGTGTATGTGTGTGTTTGTCTCTCGCAATCCGGTTTTTGCGGTCAAAGCTGTTGATAATGTTTATATTGAGGATAATGATGCTTTATTGTTATTGTTGCTGCTGCTTCTTCTTCTTCTTCTTCTTCATCATCTTCATCTTCATCTTCTTCGTCATGTTGTTAATATTATATTTAGTTTTATTGTAAAGGTGTTGCCGTTCAAATTGTATTATTGGATTTTATGTGTGTATGCCGCACATTTTGTTTTTTTTTATTCTTTTTATTATTTTGCCAATTATAATATACATAGGTATATATATATATATATATATGTATATGTATATGATTTGACCATAAATGTGTTAAAGTCTGTGGTATATCTGAGCTGAATAACAGGAAATGAGCCAAATACTTCATTTAATCTCTTTGCGTGCACAAACTGGTTAAAAGTAATCAAAAATGTAAAGATGATAGCTGATGGTTGCTGTCTTTGCTACATTGCTGACTAACTGAATACACAATTATTCAGATGGCGCCAGTCTAAGCAGCGGAGTTGCAAATAACATTAATTTTTGTTTAAACGTTATTTAAAATATATATTCCCAAATGGCATGGAATATATAATATAAATAATATATTATTAATAATTTAATTGAATGTCTACTTAAAAACCGCAATGCTGTTCAGTCTGCAGGTTTGCGTCTAGACTATGTTGTCGCTAGCCGTGACATTCACTCTCAAAGTGCCGTCTTATTGCGCTAGATGGCGTTATTCAATGTAGAAAAAATAAAAATGACAATTTGACAATATCATTCAATTTTTTTTACTTTTGTTTTTTTTTTTTTTTTTTCAATTGATATCAATAGATTTATTTTATTTGCAATATTATTAAAATTATGTTGACAACTTAGTCAACGCCTCTTGCAACTCAGATGTATCAATGGGCCCCTTAGGTTGATCATTTGCACTGCCACTGCTGAGGCGTGGACAAATCTTCTTATGCATAAACCAATGTAAACGTTGGCACTCACGATCACAGTACTGCACTGATTTGCATTTGGAGCACCTCTTATCTGGCTTCTCCTGACCACATGTACTGCAGTAGCCAGTCTCATCCTGAAATTTCAAAATTAGTACTTTCAAAATATTGATTGGGCGACATCATCAGCATACTTACCACAAATCCACGCATTCCATTGATAGCATTGCGTAGAACAATCAATGCTGGCGCCGCCTCCTGTGATGCCAATTGTGTTGCTATTTGGCGAAAGATTGTGCACTCACGGAATCGAAACTCACGCGTACACTCACGCACCATAAACTCTACAAACTCGAGCTGGCCAGCTAAGTTCTCCTTAAGAACGCGCTTGTTGAAGAGTTCAACGAAGTCTCCTCCTTTGGCATCACTTTTGCCATCGGCTGGCTTCTTATCTCTGGGCTGTGTTTTGACATGTTTTTCGCATTGTATCAATTGGCCCAAAACCCAAGCCTGATAATGGAACTTGAATGCCATCAGTTCATTTACATTGCTTTGCTTCTGAATTTCTTTCTCACACATCAATATTAAAGCTTGGCGGAGATTGTCAATAATCGGTAGCAGGCCTAATGATTGTGCATTAAGTGCAATTCTGACGGGATGCAAGTTAGTTTCAGTAACAAAAGTATGAAATTGTTTTAACAATGCCGGCGGAATATACGGTTCCGTCTGCTGGCCATGCACCTGTGTGTAGTACTCTAAGCTGGAGAGCGACACATAATGGTTGATGGTGTCGACGCAAGCATGATTTCCAACAAATGCAGCCATCTGGGAGGCAGTACGATTTACACTATTGACGGTGTTGGGATTTATGCCAGCGTCAAGTAATAGGCGACAAACATGAGTGTTGCCCGATAAGGCGGCAAAGTGTAGAGGAGTATAGTCTGCGCCGTGCTGGTTGAGATTGATATCAGCTCCCTATAAAAATGAATAAACTTGTGGTATAGGCATTGCATTCAAAGAATAGAGACACGCTTACCATGTCCAGCAGTAATTGGACTGCTTCCTTGTTGCCCTTAAAGCTGGCGTGGGCCAAAATCGACATTCCGGTATCGTCGACAAAATTGATGCCGCCCTTTAGCTGGCCCAGCAGCTGCTTAAAGCCATTCGTATCGTTCTTGGATATACGTTCCACTATTTGGAGCTGTATTTCATCCAATTGAGACTTTTTGTCGTTTTCGCTCATTTTAGTTATAAATAATAATTGATGCGAAAGCAAAGGCAAAACGTGTTACACTGAAAATCATATGTTTTAGTTTTTGACATTACATTTTTCTGTACTGTTGGTAACAGTAACAGTCAATGTTAAAGTATTCTGGCTAAATAAATATTGACTCGTCTAATAATCTGAAGTTGCTTTAAAATTGTTTGAATTTTTTCAATATGAGCAACTTTTTTAGAAACTAAATAATAAAATTTGTTGCTTTTACTGTTATTTATATTAAAAATAGGAAAAATTGAGAAATTTTTTTGAATTTAATAACTGTTAGATTACTCAATTAATTTGTTTAACATTTCCAAAAGAGCAATTTTACAGAATATACAAATGAACATCAATATATCGATAATTTCTGTATTAAAAAAAAAAAATAAATATAAGCAATGAAAAAGTTTATAATATATGAGCTTGATATATGTTTAGTTTAGTTTCTTAATATATTCTGATAAAATTAACGCTTGAATCTCAAATGACAGGCTAGAAAACAATATGTATAAATATACAGCATACTAGCCTTAATATCCAGATTTTTGAATTCAGTGTACGGTCTGCTAGCTCTGCATGTGTCAAATTTAGTACGTTTTTAGCTGCCGTCAACAGTGGTAGTCGCGTGTGCGCTGCGGCTTATATTGTACGTGTTTATGTGCGTGATTTTTATTTAAACAGAGGCCTTGTGTAAAGCAAGCGAAATTATTTGAGAATTTGTTAATGCAGAATCGCGACAATTATTCAAATTTAATAAAAGGCAGCTCCTGCAATACGTGAGTTTGTCATAACACCCAAACACGCACATACACGCACACCCATACAAATACAAATATACGCGAAAGTGCTGCAAAAAAAGGTGATAAGCGCGCAATGGCCCTGTGTGTTTTTTTTGTTTGATGAAATTCTTGTTTTGCTGAAATTCCAATGCACAGGGACAAACGAATTCCACAAATTCAGAATCCACCCTGAAACAGCAATTGAGAAGTAATAAAATTACATATATGCATATAAATAACGAAAAACAGATAAGCGCGCAAAATATCAAAATAGCAGCAACTACAACTACACCAAAAACAACAAGAACAACAACTGCTGCAATAATTGCAAGTGCTTCCAATCAAAATATGCTCACTACTCACTAATTCATTGTCATTATTATCAAACTAAATACAAAAATCATTGTTAATTGAAGTTTCTTTGATTTTATGAATGTTTAACAAATTGAATTTTATGAAGCATTTAAAATATTCCCTGCACAACTACAACGCATGACAAATATCTACCCTTTGTGCCCTTATTGCTGGGTATGCAAGAGAGAACAGAGAAGTGACAGCCAGATAAGGCCATGCAGATAAACAAAGCAGTTGCGGCACTAGCAGCAGCAGCAGCAGCAGCACCAGTAGAAGCAGAGACAGCGACGTCGGCATTACACATACAATTGTACAAAACAAAAAAAAAAAGAAAAAGAAACAATTATTAAGAAATGAAACTCGCGCAATGTCTTGGCCATTGTTTTTCGCAATTAATCTGATTGCCTGTGTGTGTGTGTAAGAGGGAGACGGGAAGAGTGGTGAATGAGGCCTCCTAAAATGTTTACATGTGTGTGTCTGACTTTGCACGGCAAGGAAAATTGCCTTTTTTTTCTTCACTTGGTGTGAACATTGGCCTTGCGGTGGTTGTCTCCTTGCGTGTATTAGTGCTGCTGCATGGGTGCATGGGTGGGTGTATGTGTGTGTGTTAGTGTGTGTGTGTGTTTGTTGTTTACTAATTTCGATAAGTTTCTGTTTCGCATCATTTCCTGCGCACAAGCAGTTCTCACAGGCAGAACAAATACAAACACACATATACAAAACACTCACACACACACACACACACACACACGCGCACGTATAGTATTCTCAGGCGCAGTAAGACACATGGCAAACAGCCTCTCGCACTGCATGCCCGACCCCCGCAATGCAAGCAACGCTGTTGTTGGCGCTGTCGCTTCTTCTGTTTGTGCTGCTGCTGCTGTTTTTACTGCTTGCCTAGAGTTTTAATTGTATTTGTTCTCGCGCAATGTCACTTTGTTGACAAGAAGTAAAAAGAAAAGAAAAAAGAACACAATTTAAAGTCGAATGAAAGAATTGTTTTCTTTGTCCAGTTTGTTATTCGGGCAGCTGTTGCCGCCATAATTTATGAACCCTTAAGAGGCTGCAGCAACAACAGGTGCAACATTTCATTCATCCTTGTAGCAGCTGTTAATGCTTAATGCTTAATGTTCAATGTTCTGCTTTTTCTTGCAGCGTGTAAAAAAAAAAAAGTGAATGAAAATAAAAAGTGAGACGAAAACCAAAAGTGCTTAAAAATCAATATTATAAAATAAAATAAAAGAAGAAGAAGAAGAAGAATTAATAGAAACATAATCAAAAATATTAAAAAAAAAATTCAAATCAACATTCACATTTTTAATAAATTAATCAAGAAAATGGGAAAGTTGCTGAGCCTGTTGTCACGCGACGATTCAAATTGTTGCGCCGCCAAATCCTACGATGTTTTTCTTGACTTTGAGAATGCCGCACCTACGGATACGGAACGTGAGGTATATGATGAAGTAGAGCGCGTGCTCAAGGAGTCGGAAATAGTATTAGAACAGATTCAAATCTACAAGGTGAGTAGTGCGTCATTTACCCGTTTATTTATTTATTTCTTTCCTTCTGTTCTTTTTTTTGTATTCTCGAGAGAAAAATTCCCGGCATGATCAGTAACCGGTTAGTGTAGTTCTCTAGTATCTAATGTTGTAACGAAAAATTAATTGACGCATTGTTGCCATATTTGCTTAGTGTTATTTTGTTTTTGTTGTTGTTGTTGTCTTCAAGAACCGTTTAAATATTTATTGTTGTTCTCTTTTGCCTTGCCTTTGCTGCTTTCCTATACTCTTACACTTACACTATCTCTCTGTCTCTGTCGCACTCAACTGATAAGTTAAAGTGAGCGCGAAATAATCAAATGAAAAATGTGCGAAATATAACGGAGGGAGGGCAGACAACAAATTGAGCATTTAACCTTTGCCAGCAGCGCCAACAGTTATGTTATCTCTCTCTCTCTCTCTCTCGTATCTCACTCTCTTTCTCTCACTCTTGCTCTCTGGCGCTGACTCACGTGTGTTAGCACGATCGGCGCCCAATCCACTTTCTTCATATCGAAGTGCATTGACGTCACTTACGATCCACAAATTTGTTCTATTATTTGTTTTCTTTTCTTCTCTCTTTTATCTTCTTATTTCTCACTTGTATTTTATATTTTGGCTTTACTTCGGATTAGTCAGCGTCCGTTTTCTGGATTTTAAACGTAATAGCATAACATTTATTATTATTATTCTAGTTGTTGTTGTTGTTGTTGTTGCTGACCTGTGCTAAGGCGTCGTTAGTTTAGCTTGTGCTTGGCGCTCGAATTCAAATTCGACTTCGAATCGGACGTCGACGTTTGTATGTGTGTGTGTGTGTGTGTGTGTGTGTCGTCGCCGTGGTGCGAATTATTAATTGAGTTTACGGACAAACCAAATGAAATGTTTGCGCAGGGCGTTAATCAACATACAAAATGAAATGAAATGAAATGAACTGGCAAATGTCAGCGAAATGAGCTCATTTCCTTTTTGCATATGTATGCGACACTCTCTTCACTCTGTGTGTCACTGTGAATGTATTTGTGTGACCCAATGGTAAAAGTGACCAAACGCACAACAAAGACGACCTCGTAACCATTTTAAGCCTTCAAAAGCATTTATATACACACTAACACACACACGCACACACACATACATATATATATATATATATATATATATATATACTAATAGTGTATTCTCTTTCCCCCTCCTCTTACCTACGGTAAACCATACTTGAAATTGCGCTCAATTCTTCTTTCGATGCGCATTTATATTTTGTTGTGTTTTTTATTGCAATTTTTAGTGTAGCTGCCGTTTAGACTCGACTCTGACTCTTACTCTGACTGCAAAGCTGACTGTGGCTGTGGGTGAATGTTGGTTTGGGTGGTAAACTCCATGGAGTGTGTGGCAGACTGGTTACCAAGGCAGTAAACTGGTTATATATGTATATACGTATATATGTATAGATGTGATGTATTTTGCACCCCAAACTCCACACAAATCTCCTCGCTCCTCGTTATGCTACACAAAATCTTTGGCCAAGCGCCAAATGCAGCCAAAGAAAAAGGAAAAACTTCGTGTTCTGCACTTTTTGCTGCTATAAATAGAGTGAAAACTGCGCCTAGTAAAATAAAAAACTAAAAAAAAAACTAAAAAAAAAGAAAAAATAAAAATCAAATCGTTGAACGTCGTGTTCATTTTCTTCTTGTTGCTGTAGTTGTTGTTGCAATCGTAGCTGTAATTGTATTTGTTGCTGCTGCTGCTGCTGCTGTTTATTGTTGTTGCGATTTTCATTTCTTGTTTGATAAGGGAGAAAGCATTCAAAAGTTTTAATCGCTGAAACCACTTTCTAATTAGAGTTGAGAAGATGAAAATGAATCTGTAGCAACAATCATAATAAATTTATCATCTAACTTCATCTTTAATATTCTAACAGACAAACATAAAATGATAACAAAAAATGTGTCTATTGTGTGTGTACAATAAACAAAACAGACAGATAAACAGACAGACAGACAGACAGACAGACAGAACCTAACAATAAGAATAATAACAAACAGCAACCTCATTGAAGGTGGACAAATAATATATGACAACAATATCACAATATGACAATATCAGTCAGTCTCAGCTTCAACAATAACAATATTTATTCCCCAACAACTAAAACTACGCCGCACACACACACACACACACACACACACCTCTAATAATAATAATAAACAAGAATCATAAAAGTAATATTATGACAGAGAATATAGAGCACACACACATACACACACATGTATACAGAGTACAAGATAAAAGTAACACAAACTGTGCAAAGCCATTGAAACCTGATGAACTAATTTTGTTTACAAATAAAAAAAAATTCATTTCGCGTATTTCTGGCCACAAAATGCGGTTAATTGGGAAATGTAATACAATCGACACACGACAGCTCAACGTTTGTAATTATAAACAAATACCATATAAATATGCAAATGTATAGAACATACACACACAGACAGACAGACACATATACAAATTTCCCTTGTCACTTCTGTGGCAGGCAAGCAAGTAGTAATCCAAGACAACAACCTTGAAACTGCACTTGACATGAAGGAATCTCTGACAAAATGAAATGTGTAAAATGTCATTTAAGTTAAGTTTTTTTTTTTTTTTTTTTCTGTCTTTGCTTGTACAATAATTTACATATGTTACATGTAAATTGAAATATATATAATACTTTATATATATATATATATATATATGTATGTATATGTATATCAGTTATATATATGTACATACTTGTATAATAATACCCACATAATGTGAGTTCAATGAGTTCACATGCGGATTGAGTCATCAATTGTTATACGTATTTTTGACGTGTATGTATGTACATATGTATGTATATGTATGTACATATGTATGTATATTTATATGTATTATGTATATACTTATGTATGTTTGTTGCATGATGATTTCGCCGCTGCTGCCGAAACAAAGAAAGTTTTTACTTTACATTTGTGCGAAATTCATGCATCCATGAAGTTTTATAAAGTATTATAAAATAAATAATAATAATAAAAAAGGAAATGAAAAATAAACATTACATAATGCAAATAAATAAATAATTATTAATCATAGCACTTGTAAAATTTATTTATACCAAAAAAGAAAAATATTTACCTCTATATTTAAACTAGCTAAAAAATAAAAAAAATTTATAAAGAAAAATTTGAAAAAAGTTTCAAAATAAAAATTTAATAAGCAGAAATAAATGTGATAATTGTAATTATAAAAAAAAACATAAATAATAAAAACAAAAAAAGAATTATTTTTATTTTTTTTCCTGTTGTTATTTATTTATAATTATAATTATTATATATTTTTTTAATAAATTTTTTTTTTCCATAATAAATCTATTTATTTTTTTAGTAAAGTAAAAATAAACTTTAAAATTTCAAAATAACTCTATAATAAAACAAGAAACAAAATATTATATTTACGTAAGTTCGTAAAACTTAGCAAGAAAAAAAAAAAAAAAAAAAAACGATTGCGTGTGATTCTATTTTAATGCCTTAGAAAAAGATTCGAGTTAAATAGAGATTATAAAATCGATATAATCATTATTCTAATTTTAGCATAAAAAAAAATAAAAAACTGATGTAAAAAGCTTTATTTAAACTGTATCTGTATAACATATTCTTCACTTTCCCTATGCGCATTTTCCTACGTATAATCATTCATGCAGCATAATCGACCCATTTCGCATTTAACAGTAAATTGTGCTCTACATTTACATACATATGTATGTACATAAATAATGCGCGATATATGACAATAAAAATAAATAAACAAAACACTCAAAAAATGTTTAATGTCAGTTTTACAATGAAAGCGACAGGCAGAAACAATCAGAATAATAACAAAATGAGCAGTCATTAGCTGGCGAGAGACAGATAAAGAGAGAGACAGAGAGAGAGAGAGAGAGAGGGAGAGAGATACATATATAGACTGTCAGAGTCTCTGAGCTTAAGCCTCACTTCCTCCACACTTTGCTCTCTTGATACATTTCAAACCTATCAAGTTCCACAAAAAAAAAAAAATGTTAAATTATGTGCGGACAGTGCAAAAAAAAAAAGAAAAAGAAAAAAAGAGTCTCGTCTCGACGCGTTGTTCCACTTCCGGTTTGTTCAGTCTGTTAACCAGTTATCCAGTCAGTCAGTCACTCAGTCATTCAGTCATTCAGTCAATCAGTCATTCTATAATATAAGTAATTGCTTCAATGCGTGTACTCATAATCGTGCTCAACAGAAATGTTTGCATATTATAATAAATAATAATAATTATAATAATATTTGTTTGCATATAGGAAACCTTTGTCCATCCATGTCTAAGCTTCTCCAGAAATGGACAAACCATTGTTGTTGTTGTTGTTGTTGTCTGTCTGACAGTTGTGTGACACTTCAATTTCCGTAGCTGCATTTGAAACATTTCTCACAGAACTTCAACTAGTCCGTCCCCCCCATCCATTATTTCTCTCTCTCGCTCTTTCTTTTTCTTTCTTTCTCTGTCTGTTGCTATTGAAAAAGGGCAACGCTTAAATTTTTTTTATTGCAGAATCGTCAATGACTTTTAAAACTTTTGTAATTGCATTTTGGTTTTTTTTTTTTTTTTTTTTTTATTGAATAGCTTTAATTTTATAACTTAACGATTTCATTTCATAGCCCGAATTAGCGACAAATTCAACTATAAAATTCGTTTAATTTTATAATAATATTTATTTATTTATTTATTTTTTTTTTATACATATGTATATATTTTTTTATATTTTGTGCGTTTTCACTTTCTATGCTTTAGCTTTGCCGTCTTGTAAAATTTTACGGCTCATTTGTTTATTATTTTTGGGCATCAACTATAAAGACACATACTACAGATACACACAAACACACACATGCAACGACAAGTACAAACATGAATACCTTAGCAATATCTGTGTGTGTATCTCTCTTTCTATATTTATTTATTTTTTTTTTGTATTTGTCTTTCCGACGTCATCAGCTGCAAATTAATTGCGCCGAAAAAAGAAACGAAAAAATAAAACAAAACAATACAAAGCAACAACAACAACAACAACAACAAAAACAATAACAATAAGCAAAAAAAAAGTAAAGTAAACAAAATTTTTCGGCAATTTACAAGCGCAATGCGAAATTTTGGTCCATAATTTATTGTTTATTTTTTGTGTATAGTTTGCTTAGCATATACCCTGTAAATATTGTTCAAAACAGCAGTACAGTGTAGGGTATGTATTAGGCTTAGGAAATATTAGTTGACTTTACAAACATTAAACAAGTTTTGCTATTCATATTACATATAATTAATCATCACTTTAATCGATAGTAGATTAAACTAAAATTGAGCCTAAATCATGCATCGATAATCTAATAATCAGTTCATTTTTATAGCTATAATTATTCATAGTCTTTATCTATATTCACATTAAATTTTCAATACCAGAGATAACAAGATCGAAAGTCACAGTTAGATAGCAATAAATCAATCTAAAATCTAAAATCAAGAATAAAAGTCACTTGATAATTCTATATAATCTATAAACAATTATGATAAAACTCAACTTTATTTTTATAGCTATTATTCATATTATTCATTATTTCAAACTATATAAATATTCGTTATATATTTCACATTTCATGTTCAAGTACAAAGATAAAAAAAATATCGATGATCACTTTAAAATTGCAATAAATCAGTCTAATATTTAGACTAAAACTGACTTGATCACAGTTACATAATCAGTAAACAATTATAATAAAACTAAACTATTAAAGTTTTCATAGCTATTATTCATATTATATATTCGTTTATTGATTGAATCTATATGTTGATGATATTTCACATAAGTACAAAGATCGAGAGTTGCCTTTAGATTGCAATAAATCAAGATTAAAATTGACTTGATCAGTTTATAAACAGTCTATAAACAATTATGATAAAACTAAACTTTGATTTTCTAAGACTTAGCAGACAATTTATAAGTTATATAACAAGTTCTAACAAGATCGAAAGTCGTATCCTAGATAACAATTAATCAGATTAGAATTACGTGTAAGCTTTGTTTAAAGTGCAGTATCTGCTGTATAAATATTCTATTATTATAGTTATTATAACTTATACGTAGTATCTAAAAGTTGTGTATTACCTTTTGTAGCATTAACTAGTTTATTTTGTTAGTTTACTGTAATTACATTTTGAGATTCAGCCCACTCAGCAAGCGGAGCACTCGAAACACTCGTGCGTGTAGCTGATGTTGATGTTGATGCTGTTGCTGATGCTGTTGCTGATGTTGATGTTGATGCCGCCTCATTATGCTCTAGTCTCAGTTGAGGTGGCAATTGAGGCGCAAGTTTAGCATGAAATTGTTTGGCCTCCGCCCTGATTTCCGACAGACTGATTCACTGACTGACTGACTGAATGACTGAATGCTGCTGCTGCGGCTGGCACAATTATTGCTGAATTGAAATGACACTGAAAATGTTTGTTTTTTTGTTTTTATTCATGTTTTTAAGTTAACCGAATTTAACTCATTTCAATTGAATAAACCGACTGCGCAACGTTGATTTTTTGCAAATGTTTATGCTCAATTATGACGCTTGGATGATCATTTTGTCTGCCTTATGTCTGAATCTTTTGTCTGCTGTGAATAATCTTTGCACCTCATCGCTGATCGTCGCTGGCTTTGTGTTGCTTAGGATTAGGTGGCAATGACTTAATGCCATTAGCTTTTGTCTGCAGCTATAATGTCACTTGACTTTTCGTTTTTGCTTTGTTTATTTGCCAGCAAAGTCTACTCTCCGCCATGTGCTTCTACTATTTCTACTATTACTGCTGCTGCTGCTGCTGCTATGCTCTGCTCACACTTACCTTGAACTTGTCGTTTTGCTGTAATTGCTTTGCTAACAGTTTTCAAGTGCTACTAAAAATGCCAATGGCCATTTAACTAAGACTATTTCTTTGTGTTTGTCTGTGTGTGTGTGTGTGTGTGTGTGTGTGTGTGTCTGAGTGTTTGTCTGGCACAAGTCTAGTCAACTTGCTGCACTCTTTGTTTTTGGGTTATGGCCTCTTTGAGCAGCTTAGAAACTGCAAGTGCTTGGTGTCTCGAATTCCTTTTACTTTGTTTTTTATTTTTTTCCATTTTTTTCTAGACATAGACAAATGTAAAATGCAAAAAACTTGCAGCTAAATGTTTTTTTTTTTTTGTATTACGAATTGCACGAGCATGTATAAATATTATATATGTGTATATGTATAAATGTGTGTGTAAATGCATATTTTTGGCATTCCAACATTGTTGTTCTACTCGTTAAAAACACAGTCACAGCCACGTCACAATCAGACAGTCAGACAATCGGACAGATGCTGCTGCCGCTGCAGCAGTATAAAATGTGAAATGGCTTAAGAATTATGTGTGTTGCTGCCGCCTGTGTCTGTGTCTGTGTCTGTGTCATCCTCTGCTTGTATTTAGCATCGATTTTTATCTGTTTTTATTTTATGTGTCTTTTGCCCCACTGTTGTATTTATATTGGTTATGCGTGTGGCTGTGGCTGTGGATGTGGATGTGGATGTGGCTGTGCCTGTCGTCAAAGTCAATTAAAATGCCAACAATTTTTGCTGTAGATTTTTGTTTTCCCCGCACTAACCTAATTTTATGCAGCTGTCGCAGCAAAATATTTTACTTGTCTTTTTCTTTTAGTGATTCACTTCAATTGGCCATTTCACATGCATTTGGCTTAAATGAGAGCAAATTGTTTTGCTTTTACAATTTTTTTTTATACGCACGATTTACAAATATTAAATTGCATTTCAATTTATGCTTTAAATATAAAATTGTCAACAAATTTTGCTGATAATTTTGTCATAGGAACAATTGGAAGGCAAGTTTATGCATAGTAATTGTTAAATGTTTATGAATCTCAAACATAAAGTGCAGTAATATTTTCATGGCATTTTTCTTTGATTTCTTTGTAGTTCAAATTTAGCTTAAATAAAAATATAATATAATCATCAGTTTCTGAAGCTCTTAAATCAATAAAATAATTAAAGAAAACAAATGTTTATTTTCAGTTTCCTCTGTAAATGTTTCTCTAAATGCACTCAAAATGTTGATTTATATATGAATGAGTATATATATATATATATATATAGATGTGTGTGTGTGTGTGTGTGTGTGACTGTACATAAATATATACATACATCAATACATCTGTGTATACATCTGCCATATATCATCAAATAGATTGAGCTTTGTCAGTCAATGACCAACGCGAAGTTGATTGATGCCCACGCACGTACACATAAAGCATGGGAGTGTGTGTGTGTGTGAGAGAGAGAGAAAGAGAGAGAGAGAGAGATAGATACTATTGAGTATAAAGAGAAGCGGCATCAGAGTCAGAGTCACAGTCAAATTTATGATGTAGTGACATTGTGTTATACGATAAGCATAAGCTTTGCTCGATAATTAAATGCAATCATTTGGCATATCGTACACATTGTTGTTCATTTCCTCTCTCTCACACACACACACACACTCTCTCTGTCTCTGTCTCTGTCTCTGTCTGTCTCATTGCTCATTGAAATTAACTCTCTTTGTCGCACTTTCGCTCATGCCATTTGATAATCGACAAACTTATCTTATCTTTTTATGATGGCAATGTTTATTGTTATTGTTATTGTTGCTGTTGTTGTTTTGATTGTTGTTGTTGTTCTTGTGATTGTTGTTGCTGTTATTGCACCTGGCTGACGGCTTATTTCGATTATCTTGATAAATTACGAGGCTCGTGACATCCAACTGGCGGCATTATAACCTTTTTTTTTTTGTTCGTTCTTCGCTGTTGGCCCTTTGTGTGCCTTGGTTAACTTTACTTTAATGGCCAAGTCGGACATATCATAGCGTAAGCATAGTCGTCCAAGCCCTTGAAAATGGTAAACTGAAAATTAGGCTGATGTTGCTATTGCTATTGTTGTTGTTGTTGTTGTTGTTATTTTTAAAATGTGTTAAATGAAATTTACGCATCATTTGGCAGTTTAACATATTACACGAACACGAACTTAAATTAGCATCTGTTTATATATAATATATATATATATATATATATATATATATATATATATATTTGCTGTGTTTTGCTCAGTTCAATGAGTCCGATGCAAAACTTCTTTGTTCTCATGCCTACATGAGCATTACGACGTCAGCTTTACGTCGATTATTGCCTGAAGAGCCCTTTATCAATCTGAGAACTGAATGCTCAGAGTTGAGAGTTAAGAGTATTAAGAGAACTAAGAACTGAGAACTGACCAGCTGAAACTGAAAGTACAATCATCATAGCATCATTATTAAGAATGATGATAAATGTATGGATGATGATGCTGCCATATGATTCATGGAACAGCTGTTGTTCAATGATGCTGTTTATGTGAATAACTATGAATATTATGTACTTTTATGTATGTCAATATGCATGTGAATAACTATGAATAAGTATGTACATACAAATATGAGTGTATGTGTGAATATTTATGCACATGTCTAGGTATTGGGTATGTGAATGTGTATATGGATATGTATGTGAATATACTTTTATGTGAATGTGTGTAGTATATATGAATGAATATTATGTGAATATATATAGATGTATATATAGATGTGTAAGGTGAATATGTATATGTATATGTATATGTATATGTATATGTATATGTATATGTATATGTATATGTATATGTATATGTATATGTATATGTATATGTATATATATATGTATATACTCATTATTAATATTATGTGAATATGCTTTTATATGTTTGAGTATGATTGTGAATATATAAGTCGCTATGTTTGTATATGTATATATATATATATATATATATATATATATGTATGTCTATAAATATGCATATATGTATGTGTATGTATGATGATTATATGCTCGCTTGCCCGTATTTAAATCTCATCTCAGTTTCATATGAAATTCTTAATCATTTAATTGATTAGCCTTAAATTTTTATTACGACATGATTTATTTATAAAGCTTGCGACATTACCTACAGATTTTATCAATGACAATCTATGGCTCAATGTTGCTATTGTAATTCTAAGCGGATGATCAATGCCTGGTCTTATCCGCCCCCTTCCTACCATTATTACATTCAACTGTAAATCTAAATATCGAAAGTAATTAAAACTCGAAACAACAAAGCATTGAAAGCCGCCAAGCCACCAAAACAGCTTAAATAATAGTAGAAGCCTCTTCGCTAGTCTTTAAACTTAACTTAGCGCAGCGCAGCACCGATCATTTTATATGACTCAACATTGAAAATTATTATTATTGTTGTTGTTGTTGTTGTTGTAGTTGTAGTTGTAGTTGTTGTAATTGTTGTTACAGCTACTGTCAGCAGTTCTACCACACAAAGAGAGTTGTGAAATACGTAAACATATGATGTACTTCATTATCCATTGTTGTTGTTGTTGTTATTATTATTGTTGTTGTTGTTGTTGTCGCATATGATATCAAGGCAATACAACTTGACGTTCACTGTGTCCATTGAATAATTAAGAGGCCCCTGAAGCTCAGCAGCGGAAGGCACTTTGAAAAACAGAAAATGAGAAAATATGTAATAATAATAAAAAAAAAATAAATATATATATATATTATGAAATATTTACGATTACGTTACATATGTACATACGTACATATGTATATGTAGATGTACATTGCTTCAACACATTGTGGCTGTCGTGCTCGAGTTTTTGTTGGTTTAGTGTTATTGCTGCGGGTAGACGGGGAACTTTTTGCCATGGGAACTTTTCAGGGCAACAGTTGTCGTCTGTTTGTCTGTTGATGCTGCGATTTGTTGCTTGCTCGTTGCTTGGGTTTTCCCCCCTACTACCAACCAATCAACAATAACTTGCGGTTTCTTTTGGCTAAATAAATTATAAATTATGAGAATTTAATAGTCATCGGCTGATTTTAAGAATTGAAGAAGATATAGATATAGAAATCTTTCTCCATATATAGATAAAGATATGACTGACTGACTGTGTATATATAGTATGTATGATGTATGTATATGTATATGTACATACATACATATCTGTATGTAAGAGTTATATGGCAAGTTTTTATGGTCTTTTCGCAGAATTCAACATTGATTTGTGTTTGCCATTGTCATCGTGTCGTCATCATCATGATGATGATCATCATTATCATCCTTGACTGTATATCGTACGATTTTGCTTCTTCTTTTGTTTTTTTTTTTTTTTTTTATTTTTTTGTTTTATTCGCTTTCCTTTGATGCTCTCAAAAGCTTCACGTTTCATTCATTTCCATTGCGACGTGACTTGAATTGAAGGTGGACATTTTCTTCTTCTTGTTTTGTTTTTTGACTTTTGTTTTTGTAGAATCAACAGAAATGATGATGCAAGCAAAAAGTATTGAAAGTTGGAAATTGAAAATTGGAAATTGGAAAAGCGAAAAAAAAAAGTTTCCAATATAAATATACATATATAATATTGCATTCGCAATGCAAAAAATATCTATTAAAAGTATTTTGATTAATATTTTTTTTTTCTTTTCATTTTTTTGGTTGTGACTCTGTCTGTGACTGCAGCAACGTATTGTTGCGTGACTATTGAAATTAAAACAAAACAAACAGCTCAACGGTCGCTATAGTCACAACTGTCAGAATAGAAAATATGTTGAAAAGTCTGAACTATTTGCAGACAGACTGTAGATTCCATAGACATGCCACACAATTCACAATTGGTGTAGCAAGTTACTCTAGAGAGTTATTTGTAGGTAACAAATAGTCCAAAATTGTTGAAATGCTAAAGAAAAGCATTCACATTAATTATACGCTTTAATCAGTTAATTAATTTATGCATGCATTAATAAAATTAACTTTTCATTTGAGCCTTAAATTATTTCATTTATAACTGACATACATATGTACACATGTATATACCCATTTTTTTTGTCTATTATTTACTGGGTATACATAGTAAACATTCAGCTATAAGCATTTCATAGACAGCTGACAACAGCAGCAACATCACGGCAATTTCTGTGATATGTACGACAACAAATGCATTTCGTGCACGCTTAATAGTTACTACGTGTATATATATGTGTATGTGTGTATTGGCCACCCACACTTTCCTGTCGCAGCGCAGCGTTCACTTTAACTGTTGAGCATACACATACAACATACACACTGCTTAAATATATGTATATACATATATACAAACTGCTTGCATACATACATAAACTGCTTACATATACACTGCTTACAAGCATACACCACACTGCTTACATACATATGTACATACATATATATTTGCATTGCATGCGAATACGAATGTCCAAAGTTATGATAAGCAGTTGCTGCTGCTGCTGCTGCTCTGTCAATCAGTCAGCAAGCAAGGCAAGCAGTTCAAATGTTGTTAATTACACAACTGTCATTGCTGCAGACTCTTTAATACATAGTCATCGATGGCGAGTCACCAAATGTATATCTCATGATTATTAATCAATAGTGTGAGTGTGCTCTGGCCTTAATCACTTACATTAACATTGAGTGTCATCATCATCATCATCATTATCATTATCAAAGTAACCGCAGGAAGACAAACTAACTTAACTTAATGCAGACATTTCCGCGTTTGTAAAACTATTTAATGTAATTTTCAATTAAACAGCGGCCAGCTGTCCGATGTCCAATGTCTTTCAACTGACAAACATTAACAGCGTCGTCTACTTTGTCTACTTCTTATCTCTTTAATTTTTTTTCTTTTTCTTTTTTTTTTGTTTCATGCAGAGTGCAAGCAATTGGCAAAGTTAATTAACTATTCATGCAACACTCTCTGCTTTATTTTTCCCTTTCTCTATCAAATGTAACGCTGACTGTTTGTGCTTTTTTTTTTTTTTTTATTTACACTGTTGTTTTTGTTGTTGTTGTTGCTACTGTTTTTTTTCTTTTTCTTTTTATTATTATTATTATTATTTTGTGGTGTTGTTCTTTTTCTTAGTAGACCGCCAAGAGCATTAGGTTGGGGCGCATTAAGTGTTAATTAAAAAAAAAAACAAAAAACTAGAAACAGTTACAAAATGAAAACTGTTTTTACAACGCTACATAAAAAGTCATGCAAGTTCAAGTTTGCTCTTGTTGTTGCTTGTCTTGTGGGCGATGTAAGAAGTGAGAAATTTTCTTGGTAAAATGAAATGCATGAAGCAGCAGCACCAGCAGCAGCACCAGCAGCAGACACACAGCACGTGCTTTGTTATTGGAGCATGTAACGTTTTGATGCGCTGCTGCTGCTATTGCTGCTGCAGAGAGAACAGAGAAACGCGATGAATCAACGAAATGTTAAAAGAAGAAGCTGCAGAAAGATGTGGGAGAATACAGGAAGAGCAGCATCATCAAGCAGCAGCAGTTGCAGGCCGGCAAAGTCGTTGCCTGTTTCCTGTGACAAAACGTAAGATGCAACATCAACAGCAACAGCAACAACAACAGCAACAGCAACAACATCAGCAGAAGAAGCAGAGAAACTTCTCCACCTACGATATAAACTCGCTTTGTTTCTGGCTGTGCACATGTCGCGATATGTGAGATAAATGCCTGTAAAAATAAGCAACAAAAAAAGAAAAGGGGACTGAATGCCAAGACACAGACAACGACACACACACACACACACACACAGACATAGACACAGACATAGACAGACGTAGACACATGCATATTTACGTGTTGCAACATTCACAATTGCAATCTCAGCGTGTAAATCTTTCTGCCTACAAGCAACAGCAGTAACAGCAGCAGCATCAGCAGCAGCAGCAGCAGCAGTAGCTTTGAGTTTCCGTTGCATGACCAAGCAGACGACGAGTCCTTAGAGTCCTTCTCAGTCGCTGTGGCATAAACGAAGACAATGCAACAGAACAACCAGATGAAAGTATGTAAACTCTACTCTCTCTTTCTATCTATCTCTCTTTCTGTCTTTCTCTCTCTCTCTCTCTCTCTCTCTCTCTCTCTCTTTCTTTCTGTATGCTGTGTGTATGTCTTGATGTCGCTTTGTTTGTACGCGTTAAACATTCATGTAGCATTCAAGTGCAGTTCAAGCTGCTGCTGCTGTCGTTAATGTTGCTGTTGTTGCTGCTGCTGCTGTTGATGGCCAAGGACATGATTTGACTTTACTTCACAAACAGGTGTAAATGATGAGCAGTGTAAAGAAATGCGCCAAGTGAAGAAAAAATAAAAAGCCTTCTGCTTCCCTCTCACTCTCTCTATCTCTCTCTCTCTCTCTCTCTCGCATGCTGTTGATTTAGTTGCAGACAGTTGCATTTTTATTATGCCAAAGCACACGTCGATGGACTTGCAACAAACAAACAAACAAAATGTAAACAGTAAAGTGTGAGTGTGAATGTGTGAGTATGAATGTGAGTATGAGTGTGAGTATGACTATGAAAATGACTGTCAGTGCAAGTATGTGTCTAAGAGTGTTTGTAATTACTTTTGTCTGTATGTGTTGCTGCTTCTATTGCTTCTACTGCTACTGCTACTGCTGCTACTGTTGCTGTTGCTGTTGCTGTTGCTTATTCTAATTTAGCTTCTGCTGCTTGTTAATATGCCCAGCAATTTAATTATAAATACACAACACGTGCTAACCCAAGTCCAAACATAACAGCACATAGCAAAAGCAGAAGCGACAAGCACAAAGCAGAAACAGAAGCAGAAGCAGAAGTAACACAGGTAGCTATAATTCAGCCTACGCCTAGAAGAGAAAGGTGTGCAGTCCAAAAATAACACAAGAACAACATGAACAAAATAACAAAGTGTTAAGGGACGAATGAACAGACTGTTTAGGGAGTTTTGGCAGGGGATGTAGGTGATTTCAGATTAAGACTTTGACTTGCAGTTGGTGTTGGTGTTGGTCTTGGTTTTGGAGTTCAAGTTGAAATTTGCGTTTTGTGTATTGTGCTTGTGCTTGCTTGCTTCTTGTCACATACATAATTCTTAAAATTTATGCTAATGTCACCTTAAAAGGTCAGACACGCGATATTTGCGTAATTAACAAACATATGTAGAAATATATATATATATATATATATATATATATATATATATATATATATATATATATGTCTATTCATATACATCGGATAGCAAGACAGAGACCAAGTCCCACACTGCTTGTCATTTTGTGTGTGTGTGTGTGTGTGTGTGTGTGTGGGCGTGGCTTGTTAACTAATCAAGATGAAAGCAGTTTTTATTTATGTTTAGCTGTAAACTGTGATGCAAGCAGCGTCGTTATACTGCTTGCAGCTTAAGAGTTTAACCTTGCACTGCTTGCTTAAGCTGCTTTAGCTACTTTAAAGACTATATGAAATTATTAGACATAATTATGAAATTTCTTTAATTATTGTTAAGCTTTAATTGATTTCTTATTGATATTGTTATCTGTATTCCTGCTCGTTATCTTTTTATTATTATAATTATAATTGCTTCAACAAAGCAAGTAAAAAAAAAACACATGCAGCAAGCAGTTGGTCATCGTCATTGTCATTGTTGTGTCACATTCACTTGTTTTATAGTAAATCACCAAGCTCCTCTCTGTTTTAACTAGTTAGTTTAGTGTATAGTTAATGCAAATGATCGTTTAATTGTCATTATAGGCACTTGAAAGCATAAAGCGATGAGTGTTCCGCCAGTAGTTAATATTAGAGAAACTGAAACAACGCATCAATTGATATAATCAACGCCATTTGCTGATTGCCTTCTCTGCAGTGGCGGCAGCTATGGCATAAAAAAAAAAATATATATAAAAAGTGGACGCAAAAAAAAAAAGAAAAAATTAACTTATGATAACATGCAATGACCGACCGGCCGTTCGTTAGGTTTTCTTTTTTCTCTTTCTCTCCTTCACTCTCTTTCTCGTTCTTTCTTTCTATTGTTTTTCTGTTTTTAGATCATAAAGCGTCGATAAAAATCGGTGCGCCGGTCGGTCACTGCATGCGGCATCATCGTCATTGTTGCATGTGGCGCACATATAATAATAGCCGCAATAACAACAACAACAACAACAACAGCAACAACAATAATAGCAACAATGAGCAGAACTAAAAGCCACAACGCCGCGCAGTTTTTCTGATTGTGTTATAGTTTCATTTTTTTTTTATTATTATTTTTTTTTGCTCTTTGTTGTTGTTGTAATAAAATTCTATAAACGTGAAAAGCAGCAGAAAAATAATGAAAAATCTAGAAAGAGAAAGAGTAAAAAAAAAGAAACTTGAGGAAAATCGTTTTAAATGCCGTTGTGTTCGTCCGTCCGCATATCGCATTTCTTTGCATGCCAAGCTCACATTTTCCGCGCTAAGTTTTTTTTTTTTCCCTGTGTTTATAAATAATAAAATTTTCGTTCATTCATCCAATTTTTATATATATTATATATTTTTTTTGTATTTTTTGCAGGGCGCCAACAAAGAAATCCGCGAAGCAATCGCTGATCCTTCACCAGATGTACAAGCCAAAGCGTGGTCAGCAGTTCTACCGCTGGTCATTAAACTGAAACGTTGCTATGAGCATTCATTGGAATTGGATAAAATAGTGCCAAAATTATTGGGACAATTGGTTGGTGGCAAACTCAATCCGACACAGCATCTGGAAACACAGCAGGCGCTGGTCAAACAGTTGGCCGAGATATTGGAATTTGTGTTGAAATTCGATGAGTACAAGGTGAGTGACAGTTACATGCCAATATATATCTCTATCTCCCTCTCTCGCTCTCTCTCATTGTGTGTGTATTTATTATTACAACTCTAGTCTCAGATTTGGTTAGACGAGACGCCCACACAGCGCTGCGCAGCACACGTTGTGTTTGAGGCGAGGCGCGTGGGTCAAGCAATGTTATGTCTTTGTTTAGAGCAACCAAGCAACCAAGCAAGCAAGCAAGCCAGCGCAAAGCCAAAAAGTTAAAGTTAGCGTCGTTTCTTGTCATTATTGTTGGCTTGCCATATGTGGCAGCAACAGTTGTTGGCAGAAGTCTTTTAGTTTGCCAACATGTTGCCAATCCAATGCGCGCGTGGTTGCATTTTTAATTGAATGCCGTCAGTTTGTTCGTCTGTCTGTCTGTCTGTCTGTCTGTCTATCTGTTTATATTTATTTGCCTGTCAGTCAGTCAGACGAATGCGAGCGTGAGCGCGTGCTGCGTCTCATTGATTGAGAATCTTCAAGTCGATGCTCTGCTCAGCATGCAAGCTGTCGAGCTCTTGAACTGTTGAGTAGCTGCTGCTATTGCTGCTGCTACAGTAAAGTCTCATTAGAGCCAACACTCACGCACTCTCTCTCCCTCTCTCTCTCTCTCTATCTTTCTCTCTTGTCTTAATGGTCTCTGTCCAATTGTCGGCGCTTCAGTGAACGCACGCAAAGCGTAACGAATCTTACTAACTGCCTAAGTCTCTTTCTCCTTCCACTCTCTCCCGTTCTCTCGCCTAATCATTGCAATGTATAAATCTTCATGCTTTAATAACTATGGAAATTTGTAAATTATGTAGACTGCAATAATGCTGCAATAAATAATTAAAGAGTTCTATTTCAAAATACTTGAATTTTCTATTCCGATTATTTCGATTATTATATTATGCGTATGTTGAACTCACATCACAGCGCCTTTTGATAATAAATACTTGAACAATCTGATCTGATGATAATAATATATGCAAAAGCAAAAGCAAACAAAAAAAGGAAAAACTTTTCAATCACAATGTAGGTGAACAGACATTGACTGTGCGCACTTCTCTCTATCTCTCTCTCTCTCTCTCTCTCTCTCTCTCTCTCTCTCTCTCTGTATCTCAGTCTCTCTGTCATTCCACACATTTTGCATATAAATTGCGACTGTGTTTTTTGTTTTTTATTGTCTGATTTTCAAATAAATCGATTAATGTTATGGCAAATCTGTGTGAGCGCATTTTCCCATAGCTCGTTTCCGTTTTATAAAACTTTAATAACATCGCATTGAAATGTGAACAGAATTGCTAAGACAGACAGACAGACGTACAGGAAGCCATGCAGAGTAGCCTGGCATGGCCTGACGCTGGCAGAGGACAACGTCAGCGTCTGTAACATTTTTATGTGTGCTTAAGAGTTCATAATGATGTTGTGAATGATGATGATGATGTTGTTGTTGTTGTTGTTACTATTGCTGATGCTGCTGTTTGCACGTTCATTGTGTGTCCAAGTGTCGGTTCATACAAATACATATGTATGTATTTTTTTAATGCTTGCTTGCATTATGTATATGTATATATATATATATATATGCACTTGATTCTATGCTATAACTTGCAGCCCGAACGTGCTCTAGCAACTAATATTAACTGTTTGAAGTAACAGTAACAGTTACTTCCGTTACGTTACTAGGCAATGGCCACTTTAGTGTTGTTGTTGTCAGCGTTTGCTTTTTAGACGGCGCCCCAAAGTATGCTACAGATTTTATTGACTTTTAGCATGAAAGCAAGCAGTGTGAACTCAACTCAACTCGACTTGAGGCTCAAGTGAAGTTTTCTGCTTCTTCTTTATTTTTCATATAACAGAACTGCAAGCAGTGTTAAGAAGCGTCAGTTGATCAATTATTTAAATCGTCGTATTACAAATGCAATTGCAGTTGAAATTGAAATTCATTGAAAGCAACTCTATTTATCGCGAGCAATTGATCTGCAGACAATTAGTGAAATTCTTGGCACACGCACAAGAAAGAAAAAAAAATGCCAATGGTCTAGCTGGCTGGCTGACTGACTGACTGGTTGGCTGGCATAGGCAGCAGGGGATGCGTTTAATTTACATGTTGTGTACGTTTTTATTGAATCAAGTAAAGGAATTTCATTTGAAATTGAAATTGAAATTGAAATTGTTGACCTACATTGCATTAGGTTTGCTTGCTGTCTTCACTTGTCAACAAATGGTACACCGCCAGTGGCAGTGTTGTAAGACGGCTGCAAACGTTGCGGATATTTTCGCAAGTAGTCGGAATAATGTTGCTGATATTTAGCCTCAAAATTGCGACGCCGCAACAACTGTGCTGGCTCATAGTAGTTGTTGTTGTTATTATTATTATTATTATTGTAGTCGTTGTTGTTGTAGTTGTAGTTGTTGTTGTTGTTGTTGTAGTTATGGGCAAGTGAACGACTGCCACCAATGCGAACGATTTGCTCCTCGTCGCTACGTGTGTCGGCTGCGCTAAGGAGTTCACGTTGCTCCAATTCCAATTCTTGCTGTGATTGCATACGCGATGGGCTCTGGCTCTGCGTTTGACTGTAGTAAAAATAGCCCGGCACATTGTTGTAATTGTGATTGGCAGCACGTGTTGGCAGCGGCGTTGGCGTTGGCAGCAACTGCTTGTTGTTGTTGTTGTTGCTTTCGATCCAAGCAGCATAAGATTCCCCATTGTTGTTGTTGTAGTTGTAATTGTTAATGGGCAAATAGCCGCGCTGCTGCTGCTGCTGCTGCTGACGTGCTTGCCTCAGGCTGTTGGCCTCATCATTGACCACAATGGGGTTACCCGACCAAACAGATTGCACACTTGCAGGATATGTTGCAGGATTATAGGTCAGCCGTGGCTCAACTCCAGCTTGTTCCTGATAAAGATTTTGTCCGACTGGTAGCTGTACCTTTGGTAACACTGCTTGCTGATTATAGCCATAAAACTGATTATTATTATTGTTATTGTTGTTGTATGGCGATGACGCATATTGAGCAGCGGTTAAAGCGGGCGCAATCAAGCAAAACGCAAGTAACTGCAATAGTTGATTGAATAGTTAATCATCTTTAAGCATAGACTAGTAATATTCAACACTTGGCACTCAACACTCAACACTTATTCACTGAATTTATACTGAATACTCACTTGCCACTCATAGCTCCGTTCTGTTAGCCACATTGTTACGTACTGTTAGAACGATTTATGCTAATAACGTATTTATATAAAGTTTTTGTTAGCAAATTGTTGTGCATGCATTCATATACAATATATATAAATATAGTATACAAAAAAACTATCAGCATGCTTTATGTGCTCCAAGGTAAATGATGAGACGACAGAGTGACGCGCTGTGTTGGGGGCGGGACTGTGTGCGGCAGCTCTCAGAAGTTTTTCTCACGCACGACTCCAGTACGGCAGCCCTGACAAGCTAAATAGTTTCGACTTGAAAATTGTATATGTCTCTGAATCTGTATCTGTATCTGTATCTTAGTTTAAGTCTGGGCCTGGTTTAAAATACACAAAAAAAAAAAAAAAAAAAACAACAACAACAACAAAAATAAAATTAATTTAGACTGCGATGTCACGTACTGCAATTAGAGTTAAATTAATGTTAGCGTCAATTACAGTGGGAATAAAGCAGTGCAACACTTACAATTTTACAATTTCTATGAACTGAAATTGAACAGCAAGCAGTTCTAATAATTACAAAACTGCTTGAAACTATAAACTGCTTCGTTAAGTGACTGCTTGCTTGCTCATAATTGCACTACTTGCTTGTTACATTTTCAATTTCGTTTCATTCCATTCGTTTCGTTTTATAGATGAAAACACCCGCCATACAGAATGACTTCAGCTATTACAGACGCATTGTGAGCCGACAGCGCATTGATTCAACGGAAAATATGTTGGTCAGCACAGAGCTGGCAAATCGTATGTCCTTATTCTATGCACATGCCACGCCCATGCTTAAGGTGCTCAGTGAAGCGACATCAAAGTTCGTTAATGATAATGCGGACGATGTGCAAAATACAACAGAAACACTTGGCACAATGGCCAAAGTTTGCCTGCGCATGCTGGAGAATCCGTAAGTATTATAAATATATTCATATTATCATAAGAAAGTGATTAATTATTTATTTTTTTTTTTTTTATTATTATAGTAAACTTCTGCAACAGATTGAACGTGAGGAGACACAAATGCTGGTGCTGCGTGTAATGGTCGGTCTGGTCATACTCTACGATCATGTACATCCTGTGGGTGCATTTGCACGTGGCGCTCATGTTGATGTAAAGGGCTGTGTGCGACTATTACAAGCACAGCCAGCGATAAAGGCGGAACCACTGCTAAATGCCCTGCGCTATACGACGAAGCATCTGAACGATGAGAATACGCCGAAGAATATACGCATCATGTTGGCCGCATAATGGCGGCGATCGGCGGGGATTATGCCTAAGCCTAAGCCAAATGCAAGCGTGCACGCGCCCACAAACGTTTTTTTGTTTATGTGTACAATTTGTAACGTTAATTTGTTTAATGATTAAAATGAGTTTTTATTTATGTATTTAATAGGCTTCTACTACGAGTATACATATATATATATATATATATATATACATATATCTATCTCTATCTATATATACATAGAGAGAGAAAGAGAGAGAGAGAAACATACATTATGTTTAAATTGTTTAGGCGCGTGTTTATGTGTTGCATGTAACAATCTGTAATCAAAGGAGGCAAATGTTGCAGCATCGTATTATTTGTAGTTCTAAACAAATTGTAAGCATTCATTGCTTAGTTTCGTCGCCTCCTTGAAAAGTCAACATTGTGAAATGTAACAGTAACAGCAGCGATAACAGTTGCAGTAGCAGCAACAGTAACAGCGTGCAGAACCAGCAAAGAAAACAATATTTAGATCATAATTTAGCACTATTATTAAGTAATGAACAAATCTAAAACGTTTTGATTTAAAAAAAAAAAAAGAAAAGAAACAAAAAGAAAATTTAGCGCAAAGTAAAGAAATCAAAAAAATTCTAGAAATGAATATTACAAAAATTTCAATTTCAACTACTAATAAAAAATAAAATAAAAAAAAATACAGAGATTATAAATATGATAAAATAAAATGCAAATAAAATTCTTAAATCAAATTTAGCATATTTTTTTGTACATGATTATAACAAAAACCAAAATTAAATTTAAAATGAAATGAAAAATAAAAATACATAATTAAGAGAAAATACAATACTTAAACACTAAAATGGCCTGAAAAAAAAATATGAAAAGAAAAAAACTGAAACTGAAAACTGACCACAAGCAGTAAAAAAAAAAACAAAAAAAAAACAAACAAACAAAACGCAGATGCATTTATATTTCCACTCTGATAAATAAAATTTGATAAACATATTAAAAAGTGAACCTTTATATATCTAAATACACACATAAATATATACATATACATATATACTATATATTATATAGATAAACGACACAAATATAGAAAGCTGCGCAATAATATTTATTCTTAAGATTTACAAATAGAAATTTATAAAATGCAAACAACATTTGCAACAAGAAAAATGAAAACAAAAGGATAAAAAAAATAACGCGAAGTGAATGTGTATAAATTTATAATATATATATGTATAATATATATACACATATATATATATATATATATATATATATATATATTAATATGCGATAAGACCAGCAGCAAAAAAAAAAAGAAAAAAAAACCATATAGAAAATGCTGAATCAGAAAATAAATAGTTATCACAAAATCCAAAAATATTTCTTTTAACATTTCATTTTATTTCTTTAAATTAAAAATATTAAATTTTGTTTTATTTTAATTAGATTTAATTACATTCTTAGCTGATTATGTAAACGTAAATGCATGAAATGTATTCAAAGTAAGTTGAAATTATGCTAAGTTACATCAAAGATTAGCAAGCTTATAATTTTGCACATTTGCAATTTCTATTTGGTTTTTTTGGGTAAATGAAAGCAATTTTGCTCAAATAATGTAAGTTACGCTTGGCATTATGAAATGGCAGGTGAATATTTTAATGAACTGTATAATTAATACAGATGTTAAGTGTTGACTTTAAGGTTAATAAGCAATAAATTGCAAGGCTTGTTAATTGATTTAATATGCTGTAAAGTTCGTTGAGCTGTAAGTGAAGAGTGCAAATTTTACAAGTTGTTGCAAATTCATGCAAAGTTTACATAATTAGCAAGATTTGCTATCAGTCAAGAGTAACAGCTGCAGGTACTTATATTTTTTCAGTAGTTGCAACATTCAAGTTATATGCCAAATCCTTAATATCAGTTTTTGAATGCATATGAACTTAATCTTTGAGCTCTAGATATTTCTCTTCTTTTTTTTCTAAGAATTAATCTTTAAACTTGAGATATTTGTCTTTTTATTTAAGGATTAAAAATGCTAGAAAATTTTCTGTCTATAAATCAATTTTTATTTAATAGATTTTTGTCTATGGTTTCAAATGAAAAATTAAAAATAAATAGACAAGAATTGCATTTGATTTTTTCAATTATTGCTGCTTTATTTAGAAATGATTATGCTGATGTTTATTTGTATATAATAGAACACCAATAGTTAGAACATTGGCTGTTGATAATGTTTAACCGCAACAAGCTTTAATATCATCCTTTTGACCATCCCCTGCAGTAGGCAGAGCACGGATCAGTCTATGACTTGCAGGATCATGTGGAATTTCAGGCAGTGTTTGTTGTCCTACCTGTGGCACGGGGTGATCTTCATGACCTGGTTCCTTTTGTTGTGCATTAGCTGCAATTCAAAATGATTTACATTTAACTAGAGGGATTTGTTAGTTGTTCGAATTAAACTTGCCTGCCGTCATGCACATAAGGACACCAAAAGCGATTACAATAAAAAAGAATACTTTCATCATTGTGTTTGCTTGCTGCTTGCTTGCTTGTTTGTTTCTTAGATGGAGAACAAATTGTAACTGATGTTTTCTGCATAGAAAACTTGCTCTATATATAGTTCCAAATGTAATAAAGGTCTTGAAACACTTGGACATTAAGACAATAGTACAACTATGTGCAAAGATGTTCTAGTATGTGGACACAGATCTCATTAACTAATCGCAGAGCTTTTCAGTAGAATTGTTATTTATTTAATAGCTGCTGCTGCACAAAATAATTAAAAATAGTAATAATAATAATAATAATAATAATAATAGGAATAATCCACTAAAAACAGATGAACACGATTATAGATTATAGAATATAGATAAACAAAAAACATATTTTGTACAAATCAGCTTCTATATAATTTCATCAAATTAATATACTTAATAATTTTTATAATTAAACTAAACTTTTCTGATACAATGCGATGCAATGCAATGCAATGTAAATAAGCTACACACGACCATCATCATTTTTATCAGCATCTTCATATCTTGAAGACTTGCATCATTGTCAATTGTCAATTGGGCAATATGTTGATTATTATATTATTATATTTTATTATGAGGCAAGGCGTTAATTTGTTTTGTTTTGTTCATTTCACTTAATACACATTTTTACTGCATTTACTGTTCATGTACTGTTTCCATTGTTGTTGCTTTGTCTTGGCTTAAGTATTAATTTTCCGGTGTGTGGCTCCAAGTCGAGGGCAAAGTCAGTAAGAACGCTGCGTGTTCGTGATGTGATTATTTGTGGAGCAACAACTAATTTCTGTATGCCTAAAATGAATAGGACAATAAGCGTGACTGTGGCAACTGTAAATATGGGATGTATCCAGAGGGACTCGGTCAGTGGGACAACGGTAGTGCGTGGATCTTTGAGCCAATACCAGGCACTGATTGCCGTGCAAACAGATAATGCAGATAGAATAACTGAAATGATATAAAAAATATGAATATTGCGATTAGATATAGATAATAGATTTCAGCGATATAGATAGTGTACAAAGTTTCAATAAGTTTGTTGCTGCTGCTGTTGTTGCTCTTTATACTTACGACGCCAACGGAACGTGGATGGCCTGTACGATGAAACCACCTCGATGAGACGTCTCTCGAATGCCTTAAGATCTTCACAAGCTGATGGTTCCATCGCGCCAATTTCCTCGATGCTCGTGGCTGCCTTTATGTGTTTGAAATTGTCCAGCTTATTTGTGTAATTTTTCCTTTTATTTTGATAAGATTTTACATTTGATTTGTTGTTGTATTCGGCTTATAATAAAATACCAAAAAATACTACAGCACTTGACGTAAAAGTAAAAGACGAAATGAAAAACGTACGCGAATAACACTACTACAAACAGCTGATTATTAACAGTCTCTCATTCATTTATCAACACTGCTTTTGTTTAACCAATTTCCTTCGCACTTTCAAACACTGCCTCACTAAGTCCGCCAGAAAAAAGAAATTGGGTGACAAAAAAGTGTACAAAAAAAAGAACCTAAAATATGAGTAGCAAAGAATGGAAGCGATTGGTGAAATTGGAGTACATGAAAATACGTCAACAAAAGCGCTACAAGCGTGCAGATGAAATTAAAGAAGCATGGATTAAGAATTGGTAAACAAATCTGTCTGCTCTGATAATTAGCCACGGCGTCTCATTTAAAATAAAAATATCTGTACATGTATTAATTGAAATGAATATAAATTCAATTTATTTAGGGACGAACACAATCACAATGTTCAAGATTTGTATTGTGAATCAAAGGTGTGGCAAGCCAAGCCATACGATCCGCCGCATGTTGACTGTGTTAAACGAGCCGAAGTGACAACTTATAACAATAATAGCAACAATAGCGGCGGCAGCAGCAGCAGTAATAGTGGCCCACAGCGTGTTCCCATATGTGTTATAAATGCCGTAACGCCCATTCCCACAATGTATACATGGGCGCCAACACAGCAGAATTTCATGGTTGAAGATGAGACAGTGTTGCACAACATTCCATATATGGGAGACGAGGTCCTCGACAAGGATGGCAAATTCATTGAGGAGCTAATCAAGAACTATGATGGCAAAGTGCATGGAGATAAAGATCCATCATTCATGGATGATGCTATATTTGTAGAACTGGTGCATGCATTGATGCGTTCGCATAGCAAGGATTCAGAGGAAACATCCACAAAAACTGAGACACCATTAGCTAAGCCGAAGAAAGAAGATGAAGAGAAGGAAAAGGAAAAGCCTCCAACGAAAGAAACAACTACAGAGACAACGACTGATGCTGTCGATGCTGCTGATAGCAAGGATGTGCCAGCGTCTACATCTACTGAAGACACTGCTGACATCAAGCCGAAGGTGGAGGAGGTTAAAGAAAAACTACCATTTCCAGCTCCTATCATATTTCAGGCAATTAGCGCCAACTTTCCAGATAAAGGAACTGCACAAGAGCTCAAGGAAAAGTATGTATCTTAAATTTGTATGCAGCTGCAGCTGTTGCATGTTAATTATTTATGTGTCTTGCTTTAAGGTACATTGAACTGACGGAGCATCAAGATCCGGAACGACCACAAGAATGTACGCCAAACATTGATGGCACCAAGGCGGAGAGTGTTTCCCGTGAAAGGACAATGCATTCATTCCATACGCTGTTCTGTCGCCGTTGCTTCAAATATGACTGTTTTTTGCATCGTAAGTTTAATCCTTAGGTTGCTCTGCTGCCAGTTGGGTTTCTCTTAATAACATTTTTTGTTTTGTTTTTGCTTTCTCTCTTTATTTGGAAAACAAACAAAATTTATTGCAAACAAATTTCTTTTTGTCCAAAAAAAAATACAAAAAAAATAATTAAAAAAAAAAAACAAAAATTATAAATATCTATATATGATTACTTCTTATAAAATGTTGTATGAAAAATAACTGCAATTTAGGTCACCATGTACAGGGTGAGTCGTTGTTGTAGTTGTTGTTATCGATAACCACACGCACACACTCTCATGCCGCCTAGGCCAAAATGTCGCCTTGCCCTAATCCTTCCTACATTATATCATCTCTCTCGCTCTCGCTCTTTCTCTCTCTCTCTCTCTCTCTCTCTCTCTCTCTGTCACACACTCTTAAATATGTATGTTACATGTTTGTTTAAATTGTTTAAAAAATGCCTTGTATTAAAATTATTTTGGTGTTTTTTCACCTCATTTCGTGCGGCTTTTGGCCTATAACATTTGTTGCATCCTTCGTTACATAACGTGTCTGCCTCATTATCTAACTTGAAATCTCGCGTCTCATACTCATGCTTGTCTGTTGCCATGACACAAATGAAGATTTTCCATTAACAATTTCATTTTCGTTACACAGGCTTGCAAGGACATGCTGGTCCCAATCTGCAGAAACGTCGTTATCCAGAATTGAAGACTTTTCCCGATCCCTGCAGCAATTCCTGCTACATGTTGATTGTAAGTATTGTGCAGAGTCTCTCAATTGTCAGCTTAATCCTTAATATCCTTGATCTGCCAACAGGACGGCATGAAAGAAAAACTTGCTGCCGATAGCAAGACTCCACCTATTGACTCTTGCAATGAGGCCAGCTCAGAGGATAGCAATGATAGCAATAGTCAGTTCAGCAACAAGGATTTTAATCATGATAATGGCAAGGACAATGGCATCGCTGTCAACAGTGCTGAGATCAACTCTATTATGGGTAAGTTTCACTTAGATTCCAACAAATGAAATAAGTTTCATTTGTATTTATTCTCTTACAGCTGGCATGATGAATATCACCAGCACGCAATGTGTCTGGACTGGTGCCGATCAAGCTTTGTTTCGTGTGCTGCATAAGGTGTATCTGAAGAACTATTGCGCCATTGCACACAATATGCTGACCAAGACTTGTCGACAAGTTTATGAATTTGCTCAGAAAGAAGCTGCTGAATTTAATTTCGAAGATTTGCGTCAAGACTTTACACCGCCACGTAAGAAGAAAAAGAAGCAACGTTTATGGTCGCTGCATTGCCGCAAGATACAGCTGAAAAAGGACTCGTCATCGAATCACGTATACAACTATACGCCCTGTGATCATGCCGGTCCGTGTGACATGAACTGTTCCTGCATACAGACACAGAACTTTTGCGAGAAGTTTTGCAATTGCAGCAGCGATTGCCAGAATCGTTTCCCTGGTTGCCGATGCAAAGCTCAATGCAACACCAAGCAATGTCCCTGCTATTTGGCTGTACGTGAATGTGATCCAGATTTGTGTCAAGCATGTGGCGCAGATCAGTTCAAGTTGACCAAGATTACGTGCAAGAATGTTTGCGTGCAGCGTGGATTGCGTAAGTTATGCATGAAATTTCTCGTTTAATTGTAATTAATTTTTATATAAACATTTACAGATAAGCATTTACTGATGGCACCATCGGACATTGCTGGCTGGGGCATATTTCTCAAGGAAGGTGCACAGAAAAATGAATTCATATCGGAATATTGTGGCGAGATAATCTCTCAGGATGAGGCCGATCGTCGTGGCAAAGTTTATGATAAATACATGTGCTCGTTTTTATTCAATCTAAATAATGATTTCGTTGTGGATGCCACACGTAAAGGCAACAAGATACGTTTTGCCAATCATTCCATTAATCCGAATTGTTATGCTAAAGTGATGATGGTCACTGGAGATCATCGCATTGGAATCTTTGCCAAACGGGCCATTCAGCCTGGCGAGGAACTATTCTTTGACTATAGATACGGACCCACCGAACAGCTCAAATTTGTAGGCATTGAACGGGAAATGGAAATCGTTTAAATGTTTATTCATTTATTTTTCGATATGAATTTTAAACTATGGGTTATAAATATATATGTGTGCAACTCTATAACAATTATACAGACTTTGCCACATTGGCAATAATTGGCTTTGGGCGTGATTTAAAAATTAATTTCTTAGTGCAGATGGCACGTACAGTATATTCCGTATGTTGGCGACTCTTGTTATCCAGTGTAATAGTATCATCGAGTAGTGTGCGCTCCGCGCCTGTTGTGGCATTTAAATTGCTAGCATCTAGCGTAGCATTTGCTGTTGTATTCAGGAGACGTTCACCTTCATTTGTCTTGGATTTCTCCAGCACAGCGAATGGTTTATCCAGTTTCTGTTCGCGTCCTTGTAATATGTGATGGCCAATAATGAGAATCTATAAAATGCAATTACGTTAAAAGATGTGAATATGTGAATATTAAAATGTAGTTGCAATTGGTTTTACCGGTTGTCCATATTTGTTATAGTACAAATCTCCGATGAACTGATTGTGCATGCTCTGATTGTTGCGCGCCTCCAGATCACCCTGCAGCTCAATTATAGCCCACTCGCCTTCGGCAACATTGTTACTGCAATGAGACAAAGTGATGCATGAAATACAAGCTTATTAAAGCATATAAAAAGTTTGGAGAAAGTGTAAAAGAAAACAAAGATTTGTGACTGATACTGTGACTGATTTTATTGAGCTTGGATTGTTTCACAAGTGTGAGTCGCTTCTTAACCTCTAAATTTCTTAAATAAGGGATGCACGCTGCCCACGTTCTTGCGACGATGTTCATAGTAAATTGCATCATCGCCACCAGACATGGAACTAAGTGCACCCGTGCGTTTTGTGGTGCCGCCAGCGCCACCAGGACGATAACCTGGCTCGCCAGGCATTTTCTCATCCTCGCAATCCAAATCAGATGCTGATAGCACCAATTGCAAGAGTTGACCCTGCTCCTCTTGCGTGCTATACATTAGATCCGATGAAGTATCCATTCCCTTGAGATGTGTTATAACTTTATAGCTGTAGCCTTGATTGACAAGAAAGCGTTGACGCTTGCGTGAATAGCTCATCTCCATGGTATCCTGTGAGACAAGTGTATAAAAGAATGCATTGTATTCCTCGGCAATGGCGCCTTTCTTCGCACGCAGAATACGGCCCAAACGTTGAGCCTCCTGACGACGCGAACCACCATGGGAAGAGATCTGTATAAGAACATTCGCCTCGGGCAAATCAAAACTGGTATCAGCCACCTTGGACACAAAGATGGTGTTGACCTACGCACGTAAAGAGATTGTTAATATAAACATTATATGAAGAAATTTCCTTGGCTTTTACCTTGTTATTGAACTTGAAATTCTGCAGAATTTGTATACGTTCATTCTGCGATGTTGGACCGTAAATAAAAGGTTTGTTCATCTTGATTGCATAGTGCTTCAAGGCAAACACATTGTCGGAGAAGACAATTGTCTTGTCTCCACGCTGCTCATGGTATTTAATAAGAAATTGGCAACTACGGAACTTGGAAGGATTCATTACATAGAGCAACATCTTTTTAGATGTTTTTGTGGTTAAATATTCGCGATAGAATTCTGGCGACATGGGACACCAGACTTCGGCACACTGCACACGTGCAATGTAGCCTTTCTTTTGCAGCTCCAACCAGTTGGCTTCATATAATTTTGGTCCAATCAAGAAATTAAGATCAGCAATTTTGTCATCTTCACGTAGCAAAGTGGCTGTGAGACCTAGCTTACAATGGGACTGCACAATTGTCAGTACACGTCGGAACATCTTAGCTGGTATAGTGTGTACTTCATCCAGCACCATGATGCCCCATTCCTGTTCTTGTAGCCAACGCATGGTTTGCTCTGCCTCCCAGGAACGCTTCTGTGTGTGTGTTATCATAGAGTATGTGGTGACCAATATGCCACAGCCCATGGGCTTGTCCTTGGCCTCTGAGGTAAAGCGACAAATCATGCTATCATCAGCTGTCGACCACATCTTGAATTGCTGCTTCCACTGTTCCACTGACACACCACTGTTGCACAGTACCAATGCACGTTTACGGACTGTGCAACATGCTGTTACGCCTACTAAAGATTTTCCAGCACCACAAGGCAAAACTATTACACCAGAACGTGCGCGACCATTGCCAAACATTTTACGCAAACTTTTCTCCTGATAGGGACGCAGTACAGCTGCTGGTTTCAGATCTATGTTAATGTCCGGATTGTTTGTATCGTTGCGAAAATCATATTCAGCCAGCAATGGATGCTCAATTTCAATGCAACGTTTTTGTATCAGTTCAATTTTCTCTTGAGCGACTTCAAAGGATACAGTTTTAAGATTGGCTTCATCTTCATCTTCCTCCTCTTTGTCAATCTTCTCATAGAAGTCTGTAATGTCTTCGGGCACTGCAGCACCATCGCCGGTAGCGGTAGTTCCACCAGCCGCTGCTGTCGAGGTACTCGCTGCAGTGTCTACAGCATCCTCAGGAACTGGAGGTAATTTTGTGCCAAACTGTGTTATGGCTTTGCTATCCATTGTGCCTTGTATTAATCCTTCTCCGTCATTTCGTATAAGTCGACATTTCTGTATTACCGGATCCTTAAGGAGTTTCTGCAGCACTTCTGGATGCGGTGACTCAATGAAGTATTTATTATGTTTTAGCACAAGCTTCACCTTGCCGTATGAAAGAGTACAGAGACGAATGAACTCCAATATACCCTCGGGAATGGAAGTTTTGCTCAGACGTTTCAAATACTCAACAATATCGTGCGTTTGAAGACCTACAGAAACAGCAGCATACAAACTGTAAGCCGTTAACTTATATTCATGTATGTGCTCGGGGCGACAGACTGGCTCGGAGATGGCAATGAGAAAGTCGTGAGCATGTTTATAAACCGGTGAAAAAGACTCAAGGAACACATGTCCATTAGGTGCTACCCACAGAGGACGATTGGCATGATCTGGACGTAGCTCCATCTGTGCGCGATAATCTTTGGCTCCATACTCGTCAGTGTTAATATTCTCGTCGTTTGTTTCAGCATTTTTTGATGCGGCACCCGGTACACCATCCGATTCGCTTGCATTATCCATGCTATCATTGTCGTCCACCAGTTGCGTGTATGCTTCGTCTTCGGCGCGGCGCTTTTTGGCTGTGAGGGCATAGCAATTTTATAGAAAATTGCTTCAGCATAGTCTTTTTGATAGCTTACCAAATTTATCGCTCGAACCGCGATCCTTTTTAGATTTTTTTGGTGGACCCATTGTGAAATACGTGCGTTCAAGTGAAACTTTGTTTCACTCATAATAAATCAGCTGTGCTTATAGTGTTGTGAAACGTTCACAAATAACAAAAAGGCGCGAAAGTCGGCAATGGCAACATTGTCGAAACAAGTCTTGCACTTTGTTCCGATTTAACAAACAATAACGTCTTAACTATATTATATAAATATGTACTTACGTTTTCACAACGATGGGCATGGCTTAAATATAGATTCACTGTTGATTATAAGCTTTTTAAAGATATAAATCTAATATAACAAATTAAAATGTTATCTGTGTTGCAGCTGTTGCATTCGTTCACTTCAGTAAGTGAGTGTTGCCACATCAAATTATACATTGCTGTTGTTGCTACTACTGTTAACAGACGTTCAGTAATTCTGTTAATAAGCTGTTAAATGTTAATTTAAACTTAGTTTTCTCAGTTTCAAGATTGTTTATTATAAATTTAAATTGAAGATTATGTTTTTTATTGGGCTATATTAAATTAATCTTTCATTTATTCCTCCTTTTACTCTGTAAGTTCGATATCTCCAGCCTAATCTCATATGCCTTGTAGTAGCACTCAACTATCTTCATAAAATGAATTTATAATTTGAAAATTTAGTTTCACTTTTAAGCCGTAATAAATGGCTGCGGCTAAGAAGCAAAAATCAAACAAAAATAACACCACTGAAGAACTATCAACAAAAGTTACCAGCTTCTTCTATCTCAATTTAGTGAAAATATGTTTTATCATTGCAATTTTCGATTTGTTGCATGCTCTTTTCTTTGTAGTACAAGCGATTATTTTAATAGTCGTTAATGTAAGTATTTTAGTTATTTTAATTTAATTTCATTTTTAAAATTGTAGTTTATAGTTCAATGTATATTCAATATTCGCTCTCTTGGGAACTGTATTTTGGGTGCTGATTGTCATATTATTGATTGTTGGATTAAGTAAGGTTTGTTCATTTTTATGAATTTCTATATGTTTTATAATAAATTTATATATACTTATGTAATATATTCTATATAGCGACGTCCTAATTTTGTCAAAATATGGATTTTATTTTCTGCTGCTGGTTTCTTTGTGGATATTGCATTTTTAATTTGGGGAGTTGCATTATCTATTAAAGTGGATTGGGATAGAGTCTGGGAGTTAACCATTATATTTATTGGAATTTGTACGTTAGATTCTTTATATTGCATTATAGTATTTCAACAAATTTTTATTTTAGTTATTGAGAGTCTGTGCATATATGTTATATATAGATATTATTTAATAATGGAACCTTATGAGACATCCAATGAGACGGAAAATGGACGAATGAAAGGACAAAAAAAAGGCGATAAAAAGTCTCGGGAAGGTAACAAAGAGTTTCATAAATAATGTTTTAATATATATAATTATGTTTTTATTTAATAATAATTTGTAAATAGAAAGCAAAAAATCATCCAAGAAGAACGGTAAAAAGAAAAAGAAGAAATCAGGGGAGCAATAGGTTAAAAAAAATTTGTTGATTTTGCATGATGCATTGTGTATTTGGTTTATAATATTGTTTATAATATTATAATATTATTGTATATTTATTTTTATAAATTTTTATAATTATAGTTGAGAATCATAAGTTGAGATTCAATGAATATAATTATATTTAATAAATCGTTACATGTATATAGTAATTTCTTAATATACAATATTATTAGCAGAATATTAGAGATTGATTGGGAAAGACAGGTTAAAGGCCAATTAACAGTCCTCTCACAAAATACACGACAACTTTATAAGCTTCTCATCTGTTTGCTGGCATGCAGACATATTACACATTCACATACATATGTACAATGAAGTGAGCATCCACAGCTATGCTTCTTCTTTCTATCGTGAACGAAGCCGCCACTGCATAATCTTAACGACTGACAAAGAAAGAGAGAATAGAGATCAATTATGAATGTTAGAGAGCAGAGCGCCAATTTTTTAATAAATAGAAATATTCAAGCTCATTGAATGTCAGTTGTGTTAAGGCAGTTGGTGCGGTGAGATGCTTTAATGAAGATGCAGTGTGACAAGTAACTATACAAGTAGTACATACATAAATATGTACAAATTAAATATGTTGTTACTCGATTATAAAAAAATATATAATATTTTTATTATATATCTTTGGTGATAAACCTTTATTCTTAAACACAATTAATACAAGACACTTTACTTTTTAAAATTTGACAACCGATCGCGGTCTCGATAAAAATAGGACTAACTTCTTCATTTATTAATCTGATCCAATGAACCTCGGCCAGGAGATTTTCTTTTTGAACTTTAGAACTTAAATTTATGTTTAGATTAAAAGCTTAAGATAAAACTGTCGCATCTCATTGTGAAATTCAATTATGCTCATCGATGCATTTTGGTGGGAACTTGAACTTGCGCAAAAGGCGCAATTAATTGGGCTTCGAACGGAATCTGATGTTTATTTTAATTTTGACTTGTTTAACATAGCTGGGAAAGCCAAAGGCAAAGACAATGGCAATGCAGAGTTTGGTTACACGAGTTGGATAGCTTGTACATATGAGTGTATAATGACTTTGTAAGAATTGTTGTGTTATAGTTTGTGAATACTGGATAAGTTTCTTATTTGGTTTTTATCATGATATATAAGGGAAATATAAAACTTTATTGGCATTTACGGGCAATTTCAATTTATTGGCTAGCACCGATGCCAAAATCAATTCGCATCAGCACAAACAATAATAATAATTGAGTTAGATAGTTTTTTTTTTTTTTTATTATTATTGTTGTTGTTGTTGTTGTTTCGTTGTTTCTGTTTTTGTTGCCGTCATGAACCGTGACTTGGACGAGTCACGCTGCCAATGGGCCAAAATCTAATCTCCAAGCCATGTTGAGACAACGGCTGACAAAACAAATGTCGTAAATGAAAGATGGCCAAGGGACATGTCGGAAAACAGCGCAACCTGTGCACAGTGGTTTCATGCTATGAAATACTGCAAAAATAAGCTTAATGCTTGATTTGTAATTAGATAAACTAAATTTATATTTTTGCTTAGATAAAAATTGATTGATTCATATAGATTTCCCTGTAGTGATAACTTTTGCTCCACTGTGCTGCTTTTTGGCAATAAAATGGCATTGATTAACAAGCAGCAGCAGCAGCAGCAGCAGCAGCAGTCCATCGCATGCTTCTCTATTGAAACTACGTGCTTATCATCATTACAGCTTTGATTTAGTGCTCGACTTTTGCCCTGTACTTCAACAATTGCTGAAATATTTGCTGGATTGACAATGGACAATACTTCAGATGGATATTTGGTTATCTGCAGCTATGCCATTGCAGTAATGGAACTCGCCTCCTCTATCTCCTTTGCCAGTGTCTCATGCGTGCTGTATACCCAACATGTAAGTATGAAAGCTGCAAGTCACAAATAATTCATACTGACTATTTTTATTCTAAGTATCGCTGGACGTCTCTAGCTGCAATGATATTCTCTATGGTCTGGACTGCCAACATTGTGTTGCTCTTCATGGGCATTTACCAGCGTTGTCTGAGTTATTTAAGATTTTGGTTAGTTGTCACCTGCTTAGGTATAATGCTCGATGCACTTTTCATACTCTACGGTTTGACACTTAAGGCATCAATCAACTGGAAAGGTGTACAGATTATCATAATGCCATTTGTAGGTCTAGGTAAGTTAATGCATTGACTCTATGAAAATTATAGAATACTTGAGGCCGATTACAGCAGTGGAAATGACTTTTGTATATATTGTCTATGTATTCTATTTGGACCTGGCGCATAAGGATCAATATATAGTAGTGGCTGAAAGTAGAAATGCTGCCGGTTGCAGTGAGACGGAAGATGCAGTCGCAAATGATAAAAGATGCAAAAAGCTCAAGCGACAAAGAAAGTTGCAAAGACGTGAGGAAAGAGCAGCAAAAAGAGAGCAGGAACGTACATTTTATAGGGAACAAGTCTAATTTCAATAGTTGCTAAATATAGATTGTATATAAAGCATGCTACGAATTTTGAATTCAAATATATCCTAGCCTTGTCAGCGGTCAGCCGTGCTAAGCTAATCTCGTAATGGTGCTGGACATTGAGACGCTTTTATATTGTTCTTATGCGATTGCTGTCTTTGATCTACTCTGCGCTGTACTCTTTGCTGTGCTGAGTCTGGGCGTAATCTTAACCTATGTAAGCGATACATTACATTAACTTTATTCATATATTTAATTATCAATTTTAGTTGAGCTGGCTAACTATTTTTGCCGTCTGCTTTAGTGTGTTTTGGCTAACGCTGGTTGCACTTTTAATCTTTGGCATTCATGGGGTAACGTATATTCTCATATTATTATTCTAATTTATTATTCATAATAATTTAATTTAATTTACAGCGGGATCCAAGCCTGGTAAGGTATTGGCTTATCTTCTCCTGCTTGGGAATTTTTGTGGAGTTCAGTTTGATAATTTATGCATTTTTAAGCCAAGGTGCTTACCAGGCTGGTTTAGTCAGCAATATTTTCATACTATGCCTTGGACTATGTAAGCAACCACAACTTTATGCTCTTTCATAATTTATTCATGTTCATTTGCATTCATTTATTTGCAGGCATTGAGGCCATTTTCGCCTTTATTATTTATCAGTATCATCAGGCGCTGTATAGTTGCAATGCTCTCATCGAGAATACTCCTGTGATACCATGTAAATGTTCGGCTTCAGAGTCAAGAGTGCAGTCGAGGTCAGAGCCACGTACATCGAATCCGCAGTCGCAGCATCAGCATAGTCAAACGATAAGCCATGATTCTTCTGATGCCTCTGACTACTACAAAGGCAAACGAAGTAAACTTTACGATTTTAATATCAACAATTATTAAGTTAAATTTTTATATGTGTTATATATTTTTATATATGTACATTTACATTTGGCATCAGCGGAACATTGCAAATTTGTATACACAATGAAATATTAATGTTGAATTTCATACATTTTGATTTTTAATTACAATTATGATTCTAAATATTGTAGTTATATAACTTATTATTATTTTTCTAGTGTAATCTTATATATATATATATATATATATATATATATATGTGTGTATAAGCTTTGTAAGGAAAACTAAGCTTCAGTCTGACGTTGCAGCACCTTCATGTGTGTCTTGTGTTTGTCTAGCCAGCAAAGTACTTTAATATAAGATGCTTAACATGCAAAACACACACACACATACACACACTCAGGGATATATATATATATACATACACACGCAAGTACTTGGCAATGTTTAAAAACAAAATCCTTTTAAAATAATTTGCACAGCAGCGAAAAGGGGGAAAAAATATAAAACGGAAACGGAAACAGCAACTCGCAACTCAGCTCTGAGCTCAGAACTCGAAAGTTGCGTCGCGATGTGAGGCTTGGGGCTGACTTGGCAGGCAGCGCTGAGCGGAGCAGAGCAGCGCAGCACTCTCTTGTCTATTTATGCAAAAAATGTGTGCATATTTACATATTCCTATATACTTATGTATGTTTTTTCATACATACATATTCGTACATCTGTATGTACATACATACATATGTACATATATACTTGCCTGCATACGTATGTATATACTTATAGTACCACACTGATGGAATACGTGCGACAACTGAACACATACATACACACACACACACACACACTCACTCATAGATTACACTCACACACATGGCAAGTGACTTCCCTGATGTCAAATATAATTTATTTTTTTCACGCTCATTTTCTACGCAGTCAGCGCTCTCCAAGAGTGTTCCTTTGGGTGCCACAAAATCTTTGCCAAACAGTTTCAACTTTAAGATTTTTTCGTCAAAATATATACAAAAAAAAAAAAAAAAATACAAAAAGAGAAAAAGTGAAACAACTTCTGTAAAAAAACAAAGCAAAATGATGAATGCGTTGAATAAATTTGGCCTGGCCATTGGCATCATGGACATTATTGGTGCTCTGCTCTTTGAGCTACTGATCCTGTGTCTTATGTGTAGCCGTCAGAAGCGAACGACAACTTATGATGAGTTGACACCAAGTAAGAATTACGAGCAGGAATAATTGAAACTGTAAATGTATCTTCGTAATTTTCAATTTTTCTTTCATTTTTCTTTTTAGCATTTTACTTGTATAATAGGGGCGTAAGTTCTTGGATGTTTTGGGGGTATTTGATCTCGTTGAATATATGGATTTTGGTTTCAATTCTTATGATTATTGGCATTCAATGGGTATGTATTTTGCCCTTACAGAAAGTATATTCATTTTGGGCAGAAGTTTGTAATGTTCCTCAGGAGGCATGGTAGATCCCACATATATTTTGATCAGCATCGACAGCAGAATCTCAATGTTCATGTCCGTCTGGTTTACATACTCCCTAGGCCCATAAGCTGGAACAATTGTTGCAACATTAAGGTTTTCTTTTTCATTAAAGAAACTTTGGATAAAGATTTTTATTATTGTAGTGTTTACCACAGATGTTACTTTTCTGGATTGTTTGGTGTACACTTGGTCTTGCATTTGATGCATTCTATATGTTTTGGTGGGTCCTGGAAATGATCTTGGGCGATGCCATTGAGGCCTTGACTAACATATTGATCTCTTTAGTGACTACAGGTAAATTTCAGTCGATCTACGTTTAACATATAACATTTCTATATTCCCGCAGCTATTGAAGCTGCCTTTATATTTGTGATATTAAATGTTTATATGGATTTAAAAAACTCTAAAGTTGACAAGAATAACAAGAAGAATCACATGTTATTTTTTTAACACTTTATTTTAATTTAGCCGCAAGTTTTACATTAATAAATATTTTAAAATTTGATCATACTAAAAAATTATAATAAATAGCTAGTTATCGCTTATTTTGGGGCTTACTCTGGCTACACTCGTCATACAAGTTTTCCTTACAGGATATATGTTCATAGAATTTATAAATTGTTAATAAAATGCCACACTGTGCTAGTACTTGAGATACAATCGGTGCATGTATTTGACGTAAATCTTTAATGAAAGCATCTTTAGTGTTGTACTTATCAGTCCACAAATATTCCAAAATATCAAGAAATAGATCTATCACAGAATTCCACTTTATACGGAAATAGTATAAGAATAACCAGATTCTAATTCTTAATTTATAACGCTAATGGATTTTGGATTTCAATAAAAATATTATTTTAATAGAAATTACAATCATATTTACGTTCATGACTCCACTTATTAAAATACCAAGGCAAATTAATTTCCAAAGATTATCGAATAATGGTATTTTTCCCGTCTTGTAGCCAATCTGAAACATATCAGTCAAAGAGTAGAAACAATCGCATGCCTCGTGTAGCACTGTTATATAAGCTGCTCCATTAATAATTTGCGTCATTGTTCATCGATTATTGTTTTATATAAAAACTAATGTTGATAAGTATTGAAAAATTTAAGAAATAAAATGTTGTGCTATGTGGTTGAAATATTTTAAAAATATTCAAATAAATGTTTAACTATAAATGACATTTAAATTTATGCACATTAGAAAAATTTGTATAAAACAAAACAAAATAGAAACTAAATTAAGTTCAAGATAATTCGTAATATAAAACTATTATCTGCACGCAACAGAAGTTGAAATTTTCTTTCTTTTAGTAATTACCATTTGCAGAATATATATAGACTAACTCGACTATTCGCGACTACCAGAACAATAAGAATATTGTGCATTCTCTCTCTCTCTCTTTTTCTTTCTCACTCTCACCAGTTGCCATTTTTTTGTTGCAATACTCTTTATAGTTACTTTGTTTTTTTTTCATTTTGCTGTGCTTTGTAGTTTTTAATGGTCTGCCACACGGAAATTGATTCATTTCCTTTTTTTGTTTTCCACATCCGTTTGGAGTCTGCCGCTTATGAAGCAGACAAGAAATCAGCTTAAAGCCAACAACAGTGGTTCATGTAATTCAATTCTGCAACTTGTACGGAGAACGAAAAAAAAAGAACGAACAAAATATTTCAACAGTAATTCAAATCAAATTCTAATGCCAGAGAAAATCCAAATCAATAGCATTGTCAACTGCCAAACTGTCATTTGCAAGTCGCAACAGCTAAGCAAAAGGCAAAATATATATTTACGAGTACGACTTTAATAAAGTGTACTCGGACCGCTTCCTGGATGGCAAGGACTTATTCTTGCTTATGGTTTGCTCTATGCCATTCTCCCAGGAGCCACTGGCTGCTCAAATTTATTGTTTGCAAATTGAAATTCTTGTCGACACGCACGAGCAACTGCAGAATCCATTGGGAATGCCGGGCACGAGGCAGTTCCCTCCAGCAGAGCTCGCAGCTTGTCAACTAGGACAATAGCTTTGATAGTCTTCTTGCCGGGCAGCAGCTCATCGTGGTTCTCATTTTTTTTTTTTATTTTTATTTTATTTATTAACATTTCGTACTGCTATGAAGCATATTTTGCCGAAAAAAAAAAAAGAAACAAAATATTTTATTGCTACGATGTCAAAGCCCAAAGGGAAATAAAACAATAGCAGCAGAACTTTAGATAAAAACAATTCTTGGACTTTTCATATACTTTTCAGCAACGGAAAATACTGATCAGGCAAGACTCTTTATTTTTATCAATACTACGAAATTCAAATTTATGCCGAACGAAGTTTATAAAATGTTTATTTATAAATTTAAAAAAATATTAATATTAATTAATTAATATATACAAAATTCATATTCTAAGAATTAAATATAAATGCAAAATGCAGGTAAAACTATAAGAGAAATTTTATTGTGAATAATTTTAAATTTTTGTCTATGTAATTGCTGATGATGTGTTCATTTTTACATTTCAATCAAAATATTATATTTATATATGGTATATATATATTAGTCAAAATATTTCAAAATTTATAAAATTGATTAGACTATAATTATTATTTTTTTTTTAAATTGTAGTTTTTAATTTTTCCTAATTGTTTTTTTTAATGTATTTTCTTACATTGCGGTAAGCAAATTAAATAATTTTATTGCTAATGAGCTCACAGGTGTATTGAGCTGTAAAATATATTTACACTCCCTAAATAGCTCGAGTATAACTATAAATATAGTAAGCATTAACTATTGTAAATCATTTGACTATGTCTATCGTGCGATTGCTGTTGTTTTCTGCGCTTATTTCAAGCGTATTGTGTGCGAAAAAAGTGAGTATAATTCTATATAATAAACATAAATTTGTCTACTTGTCGTCAGTCTTGAAGAATGAAGATTCGATAATATGCTATGTAATCACGATATTTAATTATATGATTTATATGATTCAATTAGTTGCTTCAATTAAATCAATTCGATGATGATGACTCCAATGAAGATTTACCATTTAAAACATTTCAACCCAAACTGTCTATTGATCAACGAAGTATAAATGTATCAAGTTTCTTTAGAGAAGTATAAAAACTTTAAACTTTATTGCAGCTAAAAGTCGCATACAACAAAGTTCACCATGGAGTGTGTCGAGGGTTATGCTGAGATCAAGAAATAGTCTCAGCAATGGCTTTCAGACAAATAAGAATGAAGATTATCCGAGATGCATTTATTATCTAGTGCGCAGGGATGATTCTTATGCCGTTCCAGTTATCGTAGCGAGTGGCAGATGTGCTAAAAAGGATAACTTTGCCGAACAATATGAAAATGGAGCTGCTGCTGGTGCAAATGGTGATATTAATGGCAAAAGAAAAGGTAATGGTCCATTTTATGCTCTTAATCATGATGGCATAAATGGATTTGGTAGCGTCGATTTATACGTGCTACAGGAAGTGCCAAAGCAAGTTGAGGAATTAAATTAAAAGAAATTTGATCAGACGATCAGTTACGATCTTGTAGTATAATTGTTCGTGTTTATAATTGTTCGCAGAGTTAAATAAATAAATGCTTGCTTAATAATTGTTTTTTTTTTTTATTTGACAAATTAGCACAGTATTTATTAAGAAACAATTATTTTAAGTATTTTTTTAATGCGTACTAATAAAAAGCAAAAATATGGTCGTATAATTGGTTTTTCTCTCCATTCGAAATTTCCAGTGTGTCGACGAAAAATTAGTTTTAAAATTTAAGCTGAAAAATATAAACTCTAAAATATTTTACTATGAAATTCATCATAATTATGAACATAAAAAAAAATACTAAAATTTATTGTGCACTTTAAAGGCAAGGCAAGGCAAGGCAAATGAAATTATCGTTTCACTTGCTTGTTACTTAAATCTCATTTTGATTAATGTTTGTGCACTATATATTATGCTCGTTTTATGTACAGTAAAAATTCCCTAAGTGAACATCTTTATGAAGTAGAGACTTTTCTTGGCCGAATTTTTTTTCCCTGACGATGTTAGGGTTTTATTTTTCCACCACAGAGCGGAGCATATGACGATGAATGACTTTTCACTGTGTGTTTATTATGTTAGAAAACTTGGCTTGTTATATTTAACAGCAACTTGAATACGTATATCAGTTTCTCACTCCATGCTTGTATCTCTAATTTCTATAGCAACGTTCTTTTGTTAAACTATTTTCTTGTCAATATCTAAACGACTTTGCAATTTATTTTCCTTCCATACAGTTAAGGCTTACAAAAGCTGCATCGCACAAAAAAAAAAAAAAATAGCTTCTAAATTGCAAAGTCTACGCAGGAAATTGATTGATTTCCGCTTCGTGCCGTGAAAACTGTTAATAAAAAAAATTATATATATATATATATATATATATATATGTGATCAACTTGAAGTTACAGTATATCAAATCATGCCACAGGCAGTCAATAGAAATCAGTTTGTCAGTTTCTTGGAATTACAATCTTATGGAATGAATCATAATTTGAGCTTGTTATTAGTCGATTTTGAGCTGAAGCACTTTGCATGCACTTTCAGTTAAACGTTGTCTACTTGTCTAACATACAAATTGAGTGTTTCTCTGTGTAAATGTGAGTGTAAGTGCAAGTTTATATTTGTGTGTGCGTGTGTGCGTGTGTGTGTGTGTGTGTATGTGTGAGTTGGCGTGTATTTTGTGTATCTAAGTGTGTAACTGTGTTTATGTATACTTGTTGTTGCTTTGGCCCTGCAGCTGATACGTTGGCAGCAAACATAAACTCTGACAAAACATACTATAACGCGTCGCACATGTTTTTGGCAAATGAAGCCAATGGCTTGCAGGATATACCAGGATGTGCGTGCTAGCTAGTTGCCTGCCAGGGCTCCTATCCGGTTATGTTTGCATATCTTTATCCATAACATTGGCAAGCCATGCATGTGTGTGAGTCATGTTTGTGTGTATGTATGTACTTACTTATGTATGTACATATGTATGTATGTATAGGTGTGTTTGTGTGTATAATAGTAAAAGGAAAAGCAAAAGCAAAAGCTTCACTTGTTACATGCTCAATTAAGCCGGAAATGACACCAGAGCCAACTAAAGTCACGCTTTATATAGTTTTACATTTGGCGCTAAGCTCAACACACATTCAGGGCAAAAACTTCAATATGCATGTATGTGTATGTGTATGTGTGTGTGTGTGGGTGTATGTTACTTCACATATATGTATATGGCAATAAGCCAGATGATACAATTATATGTATATTTCATTGCACAACTGAAAGGAACTTTTGCGGAAAATATTAGATTTAAATTTCCGTATTTGAAATCGATACAAAAAAAAATAAAATAAAATAAAAATTGTAAATATTTTAACATTTAACTTGAGAATTTATTGAGCTTTACTTTTGGGATTTTCTTATACAAATATTTCAATACGGATGCCATGATGATATAATACATAAATAAAAGTCAAATATGATAAGCTTCAAATATACATATGTAAGTGCATGCATTTTATTCTTCTGTTAACTGTTTATTTATGTTATCTATTCGAACGAGTTTTTCTTGTAAATGTTGTGTATTTTCATACTTTTGCACAGAGTATATTAATTTTACTCAGAAGTTTGTGATGTCGAAAAAATTGGAATTGATTTTTAAATTATCGGGTTAAAATGTAGACGATTTCAGTTTATACTTATCAGCTAAATTTGGTAAATATTAGAGTACTATATCATAGAAATGACCGGGTAAATTTTGACTTCTTTTGTGAAAAAGTTTACATCCAAGTCTATAAAGAGTATGATAACTTTCGCACACAGCAAATAACTTTGCTTTTATGTTTTATAAATTGTTATAAATTTATTTTCTTGGCATTTAAATTGTAAAAAATGTTTAAAGTCAATTGTCTATTGGTTCATTGTGTTGTTTTGCATGTTCGCTTGCTAATTGGTTTTGTTCTATTGAATGAGCTTGTAGTATGTTTATTAGAAAATTTAAAATGTGTCACCATAATTAGTGCGCATCCTTTGGCCTTAAGTAAATTATCGAGCACGCAAAATTGCTTTAGCAAGTCGAACAGGACAAAGCGCCTGGCAATTAGCGCAGCTTGGCACGAAGCTTTCCTTGCTAATATGCTTAGTCAGGCCAAGTCCTTTTACAGCATGGCACAAGACACGTGCCATATACTACATATAAACATATATACGGATGTACATGCATATATACAGATGTATATACATACATACATACATACATACATACATACATATGTACAGTATACATCACATAAACAGACGCACATTCTTTTGTTTAGGATACTGAAAGACTGACATTGTTTTCTAGGACAGACTAGTGAAAAGTTGTGCTTTGCCATAGAGTTTGAGGTGAAAGCGCGAAGGACACATACAAGACATATACACACACACACACACACACTATACACAAACAAACAAACAAACAAAACAGGAACACACGAACATAGAGAATGACGCTCACTGTCAGATGAAGGCACACACTGACACACTTGGAATTGCAAATCAGTCGACTAATGTGTACATAATCAGTCATGTCCCAACATGTGAATTCCATTAGTGGATACACGGCACATGTAAACAAATGGGCATTAATCAGCACAGGATATGAACGCGACAAAGAGGGAATGGCAGGCAAAGTATATGCCAGCGGATCCTATTTCTGTCTCTTTCTCTTTCTCTTTCTCTTTCTCTTTCTCTTTCTCTTTCTCTTTCTCTTTCTCTTTCTCTTTCTCTTTCTCTTTCTCTTTCTCTGTCTCTGTCTCTGTCTCTGTCTCTGTCCCTATCCCTGTCGCTGTCCCAATCCCTATCCCTGTACTTTTATAGTCCAAGCTGTTCAGTTATTTATGCTTTTTGTCTAGCCACATTTACACTGTATATGGAGGCTAGCGAAAAGAAGAGCTTGTGGCGCCTACTTATAAAGAACTCTCTCACAGACAGACATAGAGGGAAACACGTATCGTGGCACATTCGATTTCGCATTCACATCCACATGCGACTTACAAATTACCCCGACCACCTTAATTTATTCTCGGATATCAATGCAGTATACATCAGACACACATACAACACATACAACACTTACAATCACACGCACATACACATTGAAAGCCGACATCTTATTAATATGCCATTCATTTGGCTGCTTCATACTTCATTAAAGCAGGAGCTGGGCGTCCGGCCAATGCATCCTGTCGCCTTGGCCACAAAGTGCAGCAAGCAAAAATTATGCGGCTCGTTTGCCATTGCCACTGCAACGATTCAACTTCAACTCCGGATCCCAGTTTGCTTGCAACTCAAAGCCCTTAGTCCTCCACTGGCCACTGAGTTCGAGCCATTCGTTTATCCTTTTGTTCTCATTTATTTGCATGTCATTTGCTTTCGCCTTTACTTGCTTTTTATTTGTATGTGTATATGTTTATGTCTCTGTGTGTGTGTGTGTGTGTGTGTGTGTGTTGCTGTTTCCCGTAGTGCACTGTATGTGTTTCTTTGGTCACGTTTGCCAGGGCGCCAGTTACTTATGACTCTTGTGTGCTGCAATATCAAAATGCATTGTAGTGCTTAAGCTCTCTCTCTCTCTCTCTCTCTCTCTCTACCTCTCTGCTTCTTTCTCTTTTTGTATTCGTTAGTGCTTTATACTTTATCAACTTTTTTTATGCTCTTACTGAGCGGAGTCTTTACTTTCATTAAGATTATGTTATTGCAGTGCATTAAACAAAAATATATGAATACTTCATACACATACATACATATAAATAAATGTTCTTAATATGCAAATTATAATTAATATTTTACACTGTATAATTTGTTAGTGAAATCATACTGAACGTATAAATAAAAATTTATTCAATACATTTTACAATTATGTATAAATATTTATGTCAATCTCACTCTGTCTTAAAATAAAAAAATTCATTTTATAAGAAATAAATTAAATTAAAATTAAATAAATAAATAAGTTTCCAAATTTTTGACAATAACTATGTAATATATGGAAACATTTTGTTTTATTCAATATTTATCACAATTCTACATTATGTGATATAAACTTTCTAAAAATTAATATTTTTAATTATAATAATAAATAGTATTATTACAGTATCTAAAGAATATGCAGAATTCTTTATAAAGCATTAACTATTTTCTTTTGATTACCGGAGTCTGGAGTCTGGATTCTTGACTGTGTATTGTAGTTTTTTAATAAGAAATGATTTTTTTTATGGTTTCCGGCTTATGGAAAAGCACAGAAATTGGCAAAGAAAGCAAAATTGTAACACTGCAAATTCTTTAATCAAGTTTTGTTGTACTCTCTTCTATTATTTTTTTTATTTTTTTTACATTTTTGAAAGTTTCCTTTTGGTTTCGTTGTTTTTTTTTTTTGAGCTTTTCGTTAGTATTATTGTTGTTGCAGCACTATTGTTTCTTTGTTGGCCAAGTCAAGTCTATGCCAGCTTCCGTTAGCTACAGTTGCTGTTAATGTCGCCACAGTTGCCATTTGTACTGCGACTGTCACTGTCTCTGCTTTTACTCACATTCCTGCTCATTCTTTAGCCTCAGCCATTGCCACTGTCACCGTCTCCGTCTATGCCACTGCCTCTGCCAGTAGTGTTACCGTTGATATTTGTGCGCCAGGCGTAATTAGTGCCTCATAGCATAAGGCGTACTTCCTCTACGCGCAGCTTCAGATTTTATATCTCTCAGTCCGTGCCATTGCTGGCAACATTGCTGTCGCTGGCATCGTTGGCATTTCTGCGTTCTCTTCCATTTGTAATCACTTTCTGCTGGCTCTAGCGCTTTGTTCTAAGGATTTACTAACTGGACAGCGGCAGAGGATAAATACACACAAACTCACACACTCACACTCACACACACACATATACATAGAAATACATAGAGTCTGTTAAAATGTGCTATGGTCAGAGTCTGGTTTCGTCATCATGACTATTCCATTGTTGCAATGTTAATGTTAACAAATTTGTAATTTAGGACGCATTGAATTTGTGCTAATTAAGGACATGCCTAGCCATGAAGAGCTTGTTAAATACAATAACATTAAATGAAATTAAATGAGTCTCCCTATGATAAAGTGAACCTTAGACTAGAATAATAGTTTCAAATAAGGAAATCTCAATTATTTATTTATTCATAACGAAGTGAAATTGCAATAATTATAATAAAATCATAATAAATATTTATTTTTGTAAAAATATATTTTTAATAAATATTTAAAGCAAAAAACAATTTGGTTTTTAAGTATGGGAAGGAGTCATCTGCATATGTAAGATATATGTTGTATCTGTAAGATACTTTTGTATTGGTAATATACTTTTGTATTTTTGTATCTGTAAGATTCTTTTACATCTGTGAGACACTTTTGTATCTGAAAGGTACTTTTGTATATGTGAGATACTATTGTATCTGAAAGATACTTTTGTATCTGTAAGATAATATTGTATTTGAAAGATACTTTTGTATCTGTAGGATATTTTTGTATCTGAAAGATACTTTTTTATATGTAAGATACTTTTGTATCTGTAATATTCTTTGATATCTGTAAGATAATATTGTATCTGAAAGATACTTTTGTATCTGAAAGATACTTTTGTATCTGAAAGATACTTTTGTATTTGTAAGATAATATTGTATCTGAAAGATACTTTTCTATCTGTAAGATATTTTTGTATTTGAAAGATACTTCAATATAATTCGAAAATAGTTTCTTATGGTCAGAAAACATAATTTAAATTTCCGTTAAATTTCGAAATCAGTGAATTTTCAGCGTAAAATAACACTGTTAAAATATCACAATATCAAATAAAATATCATTGTTAAAAGTAACAGTTTCATGTTAAGAGTAAAATTAGTGCAGCGACTTGCTGTTAGTTTCTGATCGCCTGGTATTTGAGACTGAAAAGCGAACGATTTTGACATTTGATAGCTCTGAAATTATTATTCTTCAACAGAAATTTAAATTCCATTTCAACAAATTCAAAACCAAATTGCTCTTGGTATTTATTTTTTTAATGTTTTAAAAAAATTGATTTTTTATCACATTTTTGATTAACGAAAATGTAAATTTTTAAAAATATATTTAATATAATATATAATGTAATATATTATAATTATATATTATAAAATTGTACTTGTTTTTTAAATTAAATAATTGATAATAATAATAAAAAGTTAATATACCCTTTATACCCATTTTCAATGGGTACAGGGTATAAAAATTACTACTAAAAAACAGACTTAGAAGAAAACTTTGCATACAAAAACTTCATTTTCGACCAATAGTTATTGGCATAGGAAGTATGTGTACCAAGTTTCAATGGGCTTTAAAACTGACAGAACGGACATGCAGATTTGGACTCTGGTCAAGAATATACGTATGTACTTTGTTGGGTCTGCCACGGCTCTTAAGGAGCCTTACATGCTTCTGTTCGAAATTAATATATACTCCGCAAGCGTATACAAATTTATTTTAATGACTACTTTAAGCATCTTGCGGTAGCATTACAATGTAAGAATCTGTATTCTCGCATAAAATCAGGACAGGAGGCTGAACGTTCGAGTGCATACGAAAATAATGTAAATATAATATAACATAATATAATAGGAAATATTATTCTATTACTTAGCATTGAATTTTAAGCTCATATTTAGTTATTCTAAATATAAATAGACAATAAAAATATTTCAAGTTTCTTTAATGATTGCATGAGGAAATTTCATATAATCAAATTTCATTGCAATTTAATGTCTTCTGGCTCGTTCGTTGGCTCTAACGTAAATTTGATTCTCTGATTTGCTTATATTATAGTTTGCTATTCAAATATAATATACACTTCCATTTGTGCATACACACACACACACACACACACACAGAGAGAGAGAGAGACAATTGTGTTTCGCTTTTTAGCTGATTCAACTTTTCATGCTAATTGCCATTTGGCAAGTTTCGCGACTTGATTCAAACTTTTCTTTCCCCACTGGACTATGTAGCAGAAGCATTCAGTTTTAGTTGCTTGTCTTTGTCTCTGCAAATGTATGTCTGTGTGTTGTGCGTGTGCGTATATATGCGACAAGATTGTCGTTTGTCTTGGCCATTGTTTAAGTTCACGCAGCCTGGCCATTAATTTCACAATTAGTTGGCAGCAGGCGCTAAAGGAAGCGGAGCAGAGACATCACTAGGGAACCACCTGACGGCTACTCAAGACACAAAAGTTCAACTAGAAGCTTTAATTAATTTTCACGGCAACTCTCTGTATATCTATATATCTATATGTATGTGTGTGTATTTTCTCATTGTCTGCTAATTTTTCGCAACTATTTGCCAACAACTTGTGAAAGAACTGAAACTGTTTCTATATCTTGGCCACAACTGTGGGCAGAGCGCTACAATTGGCTGAATGTTCAAACACGGCGAAGTAGTTCACTGACCAGATGTGAACAAAATTGCTGCGCAGCTATATACGATACCGATTTTTGCTGACTAACTTTTGCCAGCAGTATCAGCATCAGCAGCACCAGCAGCAACAAAAACCAACAACAACAACAAAGTCAACAAAAATTGTAGAAGAGAAAATTTAAATTTATGTATTTGAGAGCTGTGTGGCAGCTGCTGGCGGGCTCAATATTTTATTTATGTATGTTTGCCACCTTTTGCATTTCGCTTGGCATTTGCTTTTAGTGGCAGCAACAAAGCCAATACCAACATACAACAACAACAATAGCGCGTGCCTCGTCTGCTACGTGAGTTCGAGGCAACAAAAATAAAAAAAAAAAAAAAATTCTGCTGATGCCGCATTGTCAACTTTCACTTCGATTGCAGCTGGTGACACCCAATGCCCAACATTCAACAGCCGACAGCCAATACCCGACTTCAGACAGCGTTACCATTACCCATATTCACGACATGCTATACCATATCCGGCATATATCCTGGCCATATCCGGGCATTAGCAGCGAATAGTCAAATATTGTTGATCAACCATACGCAACGTTGTACACGTTACTCGCATTACATTTCGACTTTGACTTCAATTGTGCGCCTCCAACAAAAAAAAAATAACAAAAAGTTGGGAAAAAGTTTTACTTACGCTTGTTGCTGCTGCTTCTGTTGTTGTTGTTGTTGTTGTTGCTGTTGTTATTGTTGTTGATTTCTCTTTTTTTACTTTCACGTTCTTGTTGGTTACCCGCCGTTGATGTAATGAAATTTTGTGCAATTGTGTGGCAACAAGAAATCCATTAAAGCGTATTTTGCGAGCTAAAGTTTTGGGTTCAACCATTTTACTGATTGATTGGCATCAACAATGCGCTGCCGGGTGGCAAGTAGCAAGTAGCAAGTGGTAAGTGGTAAGTGGCAGATAGCTGTGCCGCTCTGAGCAACACTTTGTGTTGGCCGTATTGGGCGTATAGTCGGCTGGCCATCAGGCCGTCTGGCCATATGGGCGGACATGGCACTCACTGTTAATGCTGCCAAATTTGTTGAGCGTGTGTAAGACAATAAAAATAATTGAGTGTGTTGTTGCTTGTTACTTTTGCCCCTTGTATTTCGTTTGTCAATGTAGTGTAAATTGTGTCGCCTGAAGTTCATAGCGCTTCACAACATACACACACACACACACATACACACTCATACTTACAATCACACTCATATTCACAGCACAGATTTCGGAGACAGAGCAAACCTCATACCAAAACGCAGATTTAGTCAGTGAGCAGATTGAGTCTGTCGAGCTGTCCTGTGCTGTGCTGATTGGGGCCAGCAGATAAGCCCAAGTCATTACCGTGTAGCAGAGGGCAGTTGTCGTTATTCTACCATGCCAGCTCTATCTGTGTGTCTTCCTCCGTCTGTCTGTATATGGGATTGGATTTGCGGACAGCTATTTACTGTGACAATTTCGAGTGGCATAAAGAAAGAAAAGAGAAAGGAAAAAAAGAAAGAATCTTCATTAAAGATAGTATGTATTTCATTTTTTTCTCTTCTATATCTTCCTCATCTTCCCTTTTTCTTGTCTCTTTTGTTATTGTTATTAGAAACACTTCAAAGAATTAATCTTATCGCACAACTTAAAGCTTGAATGAATGAAACTAAAAGAGTGAAAATACTTTTCTCATTACTAAATATAAATCACAGTTTAAACATTTTTATGCAATATTAAAGTTGCATATATTTTATCTTTTAGCATCTTGTCAATTTAGAACCACTGTGCACTTACACACACACACACACATACACATACAGTCGCATACAGAGTTAAAGCTGTTGAAATTGAAGAGAATTGCACAGCGCATCATTAAACTGCGTCAAATTGCGTGCCAAAATTTCGAAATCTCTGTCTCGCTCTAACTCTCTGTCGCTCCATCTCTCTTGCACTTTATTTCCTGTGTCTTTCTCGCTCTTTCTCTATAGCTATTTCACTCTTTCATTCTCTCTGTTTCTCGGCAAACAGTTGTCATTTTGCTTCTTCTTCTTCTTCTGCTTTTTTTTTTTCGTGCGCTATTTATTTTTGCCGCTTCAACAAACAAAGCCAACTGCCACAACTGCTGGCCACACCTCCTCTTTACTTACCCCGCCGCCCCTCTTTTCAAATAGCGACCGACCATTTCCTCTATCTCTCTCTCTCTCTCTCTCTCTCTCTCTCTTTCTCTCTCTCTCTTGCTCTCACTCTACAGTACTTGCATAATTTGCATAGCTAAGTGAGCAAAGAGTCGTCAAAATAAAGCGGATTGCCATACCACGCCTCCTTATTCACGCCCAACGCCCCACGCCCCACGCCCTCGCACTCATACATGTTCTTCTGTTGCGACCCCTTTTTCGCTTGGTCGCATCTCTTTATTTGCACTCTCTTTCCTTCTCTGTCTAACACTCAGTGACAATGTAGCCAAAATGTGCGTCCGTTTCATAACTTAATTTTAATTGAATTATGTAAATGGCCAGCTAAAAATTAGCAGGCGCAAACTATTTTTTAATGATGCATTGTATGCTTTTAATTAAAAGCGAGCACAAATTAAATTTAATGAGAGCATTTTGCATAGTTTGTTGTCTCTTTTTCGCTTGCCTGCTGTTGTTATTTGTGTTTTTGTTGTTGTTGTTTTTGCTGTTGTATTGTTGTAACCAAGCTGGTTTAGAAGTTACGTAGTTGCCCGACTACAGACTTTAACAATTTATCATCGTTGGCAAGATTAGCCTTCCTGCCACCATGAGCATGCGGCATGCGGCATGAGGCATGAGGCATGAGGCATGAGGCATGGTATCATGGTGGCATGGAGCATGGCAGCTGGAACGTTAGAAGCAGCAGTTCACCTAAATAGGGCACATGGCCCCTTGGCTGCGGTTCACTTGCAAATGATGTCCACTTTGTCTAGCAGCATATACTCCTACTTCTGCTCAACTCTCCCACTGTCTGTGTGTATCTCTCTCTCTGTGTGTGAGTGTGTGTGTGTGTGTATGTGTTTGTTGGGAAATTATGCAATAATCTATGACTATGGCGATGCATCGGAACTGTTGCCATTGGCAGCGCTAACCGAGGCAACTTGTTCAAAGGAGTCACACACACACACACACACACACACACACACACACGCTCACACAGAGATACAGAAACAGACACACAGAGAAGCAGCTAGAGCAACGACAGCTTCCTGTTAATCTGGTGCATCTGTTATGGCGTGTCATTTGTACAGAAGTTCATCGATGTGTTTGTGTTAGTATACTAACAACTATATATACATATGTGTATGTGTGTGTGTGTGTGTGTGTGTGTGTAGTAGTAGTAGAGTGTCATAGCGATTGCTACTTATGCTGTGACAATCGGTTTAAGCGTTTCACTCACTCGCCTGTGAAGTGCAACTTGAGCTCTCTTTGCAACTGGACATTGACCTGCTCCTCCTTCTGCTTCAGCTTCAGCTTCTGCATCTGCTTCTGCTACTGCTCATGCTTCTACTATGCTTTAGCCTCATTGTCAGCCTGCCAATGTCCACTGTCCGTTATCCAATGTGCCTGTGTTATGGCTATGCTATGCTTTGCTTTGTTCTCTAGGGTTGTGTTTTAATTACGCTTAATTTTAATAGCAAATGTGCGCAAGCAACAAAAAAATAATAATAATAATAATGTTAACAACAAAAAAAAGAAGAATAAAAAAAACGAGTGAAAAATTATGTTAATGCCATTGCAAAAGCCTGTTAACACTGCATTAAAACTTTACTTTTTTTTATTATTATATTTCTCTTTATTTTTGTTGCTGCTGTTGCAATGTTGTAATTTTATAATGTACAAAGATTTTTATATAAATATTTCAAAATGTCGTAATGAGGATTTTAAAGTGCAGTCAAGGATTTTTTCATTTTCAACATTTTTAAAGCAGCCACCGAGTGCTCTAAGCTTATAACTTTATATATATATATTTCAGGTGTCTAACTTCTTGTATATCAATAATCATTTTCTTACAAAATCAAACACTATTAATATAGCAGCTGTAGCTGTTTGGCGAACAATTATTTTCCTATATATTAAACAATTAAATCTTTGCACTAATTAAAATGAATCGGGCAACGCAGCTGCTCTATAACACAAAATATACGTAATGTTGCAACAGGAAATCAAAACTATCACTGCATGCCAAAGATTTTATACTCTTGCAAATTTTCCATATACTAATTTCATTATTTTTTAATGATGAAGTAGTACGATTTTGATCAAGTTTGGCAGAGCCAATCAATTTTTTACGAAGAGCTTAACAAAGAAAAAAAAGTTTTTCATATAAAATTATTGATGATTCATAAGATAGATTTGTATAAACATATATGCATATATGTATACATAAGTATCAAGTTAGGTTGAAATATATGTATATGTAAGTAGATGCTAAAATCAAATCATGTAAGTTTCAGATGAGTAGCTGAAGAAATTAAAAAGATTTTCATACAAATAGTTTCAACTGGTTGTATCTACGGCAGCTATATATAACAGTGACTGTAACGGTCCAAGTTTTTATCGGAAAAAATTAATTGTAGGTCAATTTTTAATTTAAAAATTTCCTTTTAATTCTTGAATTTAATTTTAATAATAAAAATCAAAAATAATTATTATTTTTTTAGTTTTTATTTTCAAAATCATATTATTGATTATTTCAATTTATTTTTTTTGTTGTTCATCTCAAAATAAAAATTGAATTGATATAACTTTGAATGAGATCATAGACACATGATGCACGCTTCAGTACATTTCATATGATTTATAATATGTTTGTAAAAATGCATAATTATTAATTATTATATATAGTAAATCGATTTGAACTAAATTTAGCTGACAAGTATATCTCATAATTTAACTCAAACACTGTAAGTGCGATGGCTTAATAAATAAAAAATGTATTCATATAAAGACAAATCTTTCAACTGATCCTTTGGATGCCAGCTAGATCACAAAGTGATTAGCAGATACTGCTCGCTGATACAACTTCTGGGGAATAAAAAGTATATATAGTAACTCTGGGGAAAAATGAATATGCCCTAGCAAGTGTAAATAGAATAAATGGGCGTGTCAAACGCCCAAATGTGTAAATGACAAAGACTAGCAAAAAGCAAAAAGCAAAAAGCAGAAAGTTGTGTTGCAGAGTTTAAAGTGAAAAAGATTTATACGCTTTATTAATAGATTTTAATTTGCATATCATATTGCATGTCTGTTGACTGTGTACAGTGTGTACATATTTATTGTAGTACAATATAAACATAATCGTATATCGTATACATATATATATATACATATATATATATATATATATATGTATTGTATATTGTCGAGATTGTGAAGCTCATGAGCTGCGTGTGCTATCATTGAATCAATGCAGCGTAACAATTACATTTTAGGCATTAAATTATCCTCCACAAATTACTCTGCGAAATTGTTCTCGATTCTCGATTGTCTGTTGTCCCTTTTATGCAAATTCACAATTGTATTGTCACACACACAGACACACACACACACACACACACACACACAGTGAAATACGATTACATATATTTGTATGTGTATGGGTGTGTGTGTATGTTGTGTATACGATAAACATATTTCATTTCAATGTTTCTTTTCGTTTAAAATATGTTAAACACACCTGTTACGGCAAATTTCTTTTGTGCTTTCATTTAATTTATTTTCGTTTTACCAAAATGAATTTAAAAAAGAAAATTACTGCAAAATTAGATGAATTCCATTGAATTTCATTGAAATACATATAAAGAGCTTTTGTGTTGGTTTTATACACATAAAATATATATATATATATATATATATATATATATATATACAAATATATATATAAATAATATAATTTGTCATGCAATATGACTAATTACGTATACGTCATGTGGTTTATGATTTCAATGCTATGAAAAAATAAATCAACTATAAAACATAAAACAAAACTGTCCATTAAAATACACACATATGTATATGTAAAACTAGATTTATATATATAGATATTTATATATATATATATATATATATATATCTATGCGTGTGTCCTACTGCTGCTAAAACAATTGCAGCAGCATGATGCATTTGGTAGGCAGCAAACTGAGCTTGCCGCTGATGTTGTTACAGCTGCATGTTACATGCAGCCGTCCGCATATGAATTTCACGATAAAAAAAAATAACATCAATAACTAAAATAACATATAGCGCTATGTATATATATATATGTCGCATGCATCAATATGAATTTGCCAAGCAGCAAGTGTCTGTGCTGCGGTTGTAACAAAAACAAAGCTTTATTTATAATGCATAGCGCGTTGGCTAAAACTGAAGGCAGAACATGATAGTGCTAGTAATAAAGAGATAGAGAGAGAGAGAGAGATGGGCAGAGAGAGCGTGAAACGCAATGAGTTTGATTGACATGACATGACATACCAATCGTGCGGTAAACTATTTTTATTTGTTATCTAACAAATTTTAATTTAATTTTTTTTTTTTTTTTGTGTTTTTTTTTTAGCTCTTTATTAAAAGTCACATTGCTGCTTGCTTAAAAAAGTAGAAAGTAGCAAAAGAAGAGAATGAGAATGAGAAATAGATGACAACTGCAGATTCAAGTGCTTCAACACTCACACACTTAACGATAATTGCAAGCACTCAAGTGGCGCCATTGTGTGAAGAGTCTGCGAGCTGAGTGTGGGTCAAAAGCAAGTAAGAAAAGAGAGCAAACTTGCAACTTGCAACTTGCAACTTGCTGCTTGCTGCTTGCAACGTTTTAAAATAATTTAACAGCATTTTGAAGCGCATTCAAGTCAACTTCCGTTGCTATTTCTGTTGCAGTTACAGTTGCCATTGCCGTTGCCATTGCCGTTGCCGTTGCCATTGCCACTGTCGTTGCCGTTGCCGTTGCCGTTGCCACTGCCATTTGCCATTTGCCGACTTGTGCTGGCCTTGATGCTGCTGTCTTCTCTTCGCTTGGGCCAAACGATTCTGCAATTTGTCATTTGCCCAAATACACATGGAAGACGAACGGTGTGTCATTTGTGTGTGTGTGTGTGTGTATTGCATGGCAGGGCAAGGCATGCCACTATGTGACTATATGAGTTGAGGGTGAGGCAACTGGGGCCAACTGTTAGACGGTAATTGAATGAATTATTGTTGCTTAGCCGTTGTAGCATTACTTCGTATTTCAGCAAAACTTGCCAAGTGGCTAACAAATATTTTATCTATAAATTTTCAAGTGTTTTGCAAGACTTATAACAAAATTTCTTGCATGCAGTTGCAATATTGAAATGTCTGTTTAGCAATTTTATAGAAAATCACAGTCTGCATTATTATTTGCTAGTTATTACTTAACTTAACTTAAGCAATATGTGCATAAAGCTACTTAAAGCCATTATATTTATCATAGTCTGCTGCCATTTACAGTTACACTTACAGCTGCCGTTTAATGGAGGCGTTGGCAATTACCAAGAATTTTGGCAAAATCCAATGGTCAAAATGTGTGTGCATTGTGCAGGAAGTAATCGCACTCGCACTCGCACTCACACTCACATCCACAGTCGCACTTGCAAAGTAATTAGGGTAAAAAATTTCACAGCTATTCGTGAATATTTGCACAATTTAGCGTTCAATTAAAACTCACTAACGGAAGCGAAAATGAAACTGAAGACAGCACAAAGTGAACATTGGACAGTAGACTGTGGACACTGTGGACAGTCGATATTCTATAGTGAATAGGGAATTCAAGTTGCCAAGCAAATTGCAATTGAGTAATTTAAAAAAAGAAAAAAGAAAGAAAAAAATTAATTGCTTTCATTATCATCAATAGCAGCAGCAGGCATTGGGAGTGGCAGTAGAAGTCGCACTGCATCAACTTTAGATTCAACTTCTGCTGCTGCTGGTGCTGCTGCTGCTGCTGCTGCTGCTGCTGCTGCTTCAGCAAATATTTAAATATTCATTGAGAACACACAAACGTTGTCCTTATCCATGTACCAGCCACTCCTTCATTCTCTCACTCCCTCACTCTCTCACTGCCGCATTGCACGCTCAGTTGTCAAGCGTGCTATGCAAATAAGTTTGGGCATACAAATTGGCTATTGGTTAAAGAGTTTGGCTAAGGGTGCTTCAGCTACGTGACCTGCCCTGCCCTGCCCTGCCCTGCCCTACCCTACCCTGCCACTGCCATTGCCTGCCTCTTGCTTCGTACCTCTTATCTCTCATCTCTCTTTTCTCTTAGATATTTTGCCAATCGAGCAACGCTTTGTGTCTGTTATTGATGTTGCCTTGTGTTGCCTTCTGTTGTTTTTCATTTGTCTTTCATTGATAAACAGCTCAATTTCAATGGCTGCGTTTTGTATTTACTTTGAAATAAACTGCAAAGCATTTGAAAATAAGATAAAATGCAGCCTGGCAGCAAGTATTCTCATTGTATCATCGTTTTCTAGCTCAAGCTTCATAATAGTTTAACACGCTTTTCGCTCAATGCTCAACGCTCATCGCTACTCGCTCGCACTTGCAGGTGTTTTTCACATTCAAACTTTTCGCCAAGTTTTTCGCGCTGTCTCGCAGCAGAGTGTATGTGAGAGAAAAAGAGATAGGTAGCATTTGGTATCCCTTACTCTCTATCTTTCGTATTTTAATTAAAAAACTGTCGTTAGTTGTGCAGCAAGTTTAAATTAAACAAGCTAAGCTATTCTACATCTCTCTCTCTCTCTCTCTCTCTCTCACACACTTTCTCGCTTCATCAATGTTACTCTCTCAGTGGAGTTGAAGACAAGTTCGACACGACTTGTGGCCAGGTCGTGGCCATAAAGCTGCCAGCGATATCTGACGTTGTTTCAAGTTTCATTGAAGTTTATAGCAGACGAATTTGCGTTTCACAACACACACAGCGCCGCAAATAAACTGTTTTTAGACTGTGGCACAACGTAATCAAGACACAATCTCCTTGGGGAATTAAGCTGTAAATGTGTGTTGACAGTCAAAGTCAAAGTCCAAGTGCAAGTCCAACTCCACAGTAGGCTAAAAATCACTGAGCCTTATTTATGCTTAACTTTAAGTTCACTTCATTTGACGCTTTAGTAAATTTTTTCATGCCATCGCCTGCAATACTTTAAAGTTTTTCAATATAACTTTTCTTTAAGCTCATTAGTGTAGTATAGTGTAACGTAGTGTAGTATAGTGTAGTGTCACATTAAGTAGCTGAGATAGTAAACTAAGTAAAACTGATAAAGTTTATTGATAAAATACCTTTACTTTTTTTTTTACTCTTTTTGTTTACCATTATCCTTGGCCTGACTTAATGATTGCTAATTATGGAAAATATTGCTAATCACTGAGCCCTAATCGCTTTATTAATCGGATTACGTGCAGAACACACGCACACGCACACGCACACACGCATACGAATACGCACAGCTGTCAAAGAGAGTGTTGCGTGTAAATGGAGTGGGGTGGGGTGAAAAGGATGGGCGTGGCTATGCGCCTATGTTGCGGCTGATTAGCCATCAGTCGACTAATTTGCACATTGATGGCGTCTTTTATTGAAGCATTGAACATCAGCAGATTCTTAGAAACTGAGCCAAGCTCATCGTGGCATCATGGCATCGTGGTGTCGTTGCGTCCTTGCGTCGTTGCGTCATTTCGTCGTCACGAGTCACGAGCCAAGCATGTTGATTGGCATAATTAAAGTCATGTCTGTCTCTATTAATGTGTGTGTGTGTGTGTCTGTTAGTGTGTGTGTGTGCACCATAATACTATTTCATTAGTTTGCAGCTGTGCTGCATTATTTTAGTGCTAAGCTGCCAGCATCAGCAGCACCAGTAGCAGTAGCAGCTAAAACTAGAAATAACAACAAAAACATGTATGTCTGTGTGTGCTGAATGTTAGTTAAATTTGAGATATACACACACAAACACACACACATACACACACATATATATATATAGAGACATACTAAAATGGCAGCTCTACACACATGTTGTGGCAACTATTTAACAGGCAAAACCTAATGAAAGCCTGGCAATAAAAGATAAGCGCTCTCAACTATTGCCAGAGTCTGTGTGTCTGTGTCTGTGTCTGTGTGCCTGCTGGTGTGAGTCTATTGTTCTACCACTAGATAAGAAACTCAATTCAACTAAACTGAAACTGAAACTGAAACTGAGGCTGAGACTGAGGCTGAGACTGAGACTGGGAACTCAACTCATTTGACTAAAGTATTCAACGCAAATTGTATCGACGCAACGCAACAGTCGCTTAGGGTGAAGAGGGTCGACACTCGAGGCGCATATTAACAGGAATTTTAGTTTTCAAACTAAACTCATTAAACGTTGTTTTGCAGCAGCACAGCGGATGTAGCAGATAGTGATAAAATTAGACAGAGACAAGAATAATAATAGTGATGCAACTGTTGAGATGCAACTGCAGCTTACAACTTTATTTTTGCACACCTGCAACAAATAAATGAATGAAAAACTTCGTGCAGAGCACTTTGTGTGTGTATGTGTATGTGTGTGTGTGTGTTTCGGCCGAGGGTTGCCTTAAAAGTAAACAGATATTTGACTGATTAGTCATTTTGGCTAAATGGGAAAAATGGCAGCACGTAAGTTTCAATAGACATTGTCTGCTGTGGGTTTTGGCATATTGTCTACTGCTATCAACTATCAGCTATATGTTAGATGTTGCATGTTTCATGTTTCATGTTTGATGTTACCTGAATGCAACGATTTTGCCAAGTGCACGTTTTGTAACGAATTGTGAAAACATTGTTGTCGCCCTGCCATCTGCGATGTGAATGTGAATGCTTTTTGTGCATTCATGCCATCACTCATTCACTTGCTTGCTCGTTCACTCACTCACACACTCACTCACTCACTCACTTACTCACTCAGTCATTCATTCATTCGTTCGTTCGTTTTGCTGTAACTTTGTTGCAGCTGCGAACGGCAACATCAACAATATCAACAACAACATGAACAGCAACAAAAACGAAATTCGCTTCTTTCTAATGAACGTTGCTATACACAAAATGCTCGCATTGCCAGTGTAACGTTTTATTTTGCTTTTAGCACAGCACAGACAAAGTGATAGTCAAGCAAAGAGAGAGAGAGAGAGAGAGAGAGAGAGAGAGAGAGAGGAAGAGAGTGAGAGAGAGGAATATGAATAGTCAGTCAGAGAGTTAGACATTTAGTCAAAGTTGGCATATAAAAGCCCCTAGAGATTTCTATCAATTAAACAGTTATTAAAACAGTTATAACTGCTTATTTTTATTCGTTTTTTTGGTAAAGCGTTGAACATGTTAGATAAGCGTACAGCAAATGCTAAGCTCAACTGTCTCTGGGGCAATAAAACGCAAATGAATTCGAGTATCTAACGTGGCGTGCTATTATATGCAATCTATCTTTGGCCCAGAGCGCTTCAACTCAATTCACCACAGCAGCAAAACAGTAGCAGCAGCAATAGAAGCAGCAGCAACAGAAGTACAATGCAAATTTCTGGCTGTGTAGCTAAGTAGCACACAAAAGCCAACTTCTGGCAAAGAGAAATGAAATACAAAATATATAAAAAAAAAAATAAAATGAACGCAATGAAAATTGTAGAAAAACTAAAAAAATAGTAAAACGAATGGCAAATAGCAGCAAAGTTCAAACAAATGTAAAAAAAAAGAAAAAAAAATTGGAAAAATTTTCGCAGCGACCATTTCGTAACATTTGTTGATTTTTGGTTGCTGGCAGCGGCAACGAGCATGTGACGTATCCATTAGCATAGTGACAGTATGCAGCTATAGCTTCGGCTTCAACTGTAGCTTCAGTTATGCAAAGGCATCAAGTATACTCTATATATATGTATATATCTATATAGAGAGTAGTACTGTTGTATATAGTCTTATATGTATGTGTGTGCGTGTATATCTTTTTCTTTTGCTCTTCTTGTTTCGTATCGTTCATTCATTTTTTTTCTTTTTACTTTTTGTTAATTTAGCATAAGTGACGAGTGAGCGACTTTTGACAAGAGCTTTGGGCAAAAAGTTCGATTTAGATTGATTAGAGCGTGAAAATTGTTGGCATTTTATATGTTTCAGCATTTTTTTTTTTTAGAATTTTTCTCACAGTATTTTCACAATTTTACACTTCACATCTCACATTCGTTATTGCTTACTTTATGTGCTTGTTGTTTATGTTGCTGCTGTCGCTCTTGTTGTTGTTATTGTTGTTGTTGTTCTTGTAATTCTGATGGGCGCTGTCAATAGCAGCGCACATAATTTATTGCATATCAACCCCATTACGAGCTTCACTTCATTATGAACATATTAAATACATTCGAGTATGATATGTATCTAAAAGTAAATCAAGAAAAAAAAAAAAAAATACAACAACAACAACAAGAACAACATGTATTAATTTATTATAATTATGCTAGTGACAGTTTGACATTTATTTAATATTATTCATAGCATTGCAATGAAATGAAATTAATGCAAATGCTATTATTACTTGGCTGTACATGGCGTATAATTAATATTTATGCGAACATTTTCAAGCTTTGATTATCTTACAATTCTTTTTTTTTTTAGAGTCACATTTTGTAATTGTAAAATATATTTTTAAATAATTTTAATTGTTATTGCAAATCATTAAAATAATTGTATTAAATTTTTAAATATTTTTAATTTTTCAATGTAATTAATATTCAGTAGAAAATTATAAATAAGTTTTAAATACTAACATAATTAAATTAATTATATTAAAAATAAAAATACAACTTTAATTTTAAATAATTGAAATAAAACAGGGCGTAAAATTAATATTAATTCAAACATTTGCAAGTTATTATTTTTATTTTGTTGATGCTGTAATTTAAATGATTTTTATAACTAATTTTATTAAATTTACAATAAAGTTTAAATACAAAAAAAAATAATTAAAATTTGCCTGTAACAAATTTAGCTATGAAATTTTCTTTAAGCATTCTTCACTTTGTGGTCGAAAACTTTGAAGAACTTCTTGCCGTTTCCACAAATTGTTGCTTAATGGCCAGACACCGCAATACTACTACTATTCGTAGCAGCCATTGCCCGCCACCCGAGTGGCATCAATCATACGCTACGTAAACCACAATCCAAAAGCCGCCAGTCGAAAGCCATTTTAAGCTGCATATTTATGGCTAAGCAAAGCAGGCAACAACAGCAGCAACAACAACAAGAACAGTGAAAAAAAATACAACAGCCGAATGCGTTAGGTAAGCGCTGAGGGAATGAGAGAGAAAGAAAATAAAAAGAGGTAACATGCAAAAGCGTTACAGCTGCATGTGCAGCAACGATAAGCGTGAATCAGTGAGCTGGGAGTGAGACTAGAGCTAGGGCTCCCGAGGGTTGCCAGCGACGAGATATGCATGTTAAGTTGCGTAAAGCAAAGTTATGGCCGGGTAGGAACAGTAGAGGAGCAACAACAGCAGCAGCAGCAGCAGCAGCAGCAGCATCGTAACTGTAACTGCGGTTAAGTCAACAAATTAAAACTTTTTTAGAGGCTGCCATTGCCAGCAACGCCTCAGTGAAACACAACCCCCGCAATTCGCATCTAATGCAAAGGCTGATGGCAAAATGAGCTGAGCGGAAATGAAGTGGCAGAGGGCAGAAAGCAGAATATCAGAACTTATGCACGAGTTATGCGCATAAAACCGGGCAAAAGGAATCTGCACCTACAGCTGCTGCTGCAGCTGCAGTAACAGCAGCTAAATGAAAATAGTATTTAATTAAACTTTTGCACGTGGCTTATTTGTATGTCTGTTCCGTCTGCATGTCTGCCTGTCTGTCTGTCTGTCTGTCTGTCTGTCTATCCAACAGTTTGCCTGCCTCTCGGGTAGATATTATAATAATTTTAATTCAATTTACACTCAACTCTCATTTTGCAAATTGACTGCCAAAGTTTGAGTTGTGTTTCTGCTTCGCCGCCAGACCAAAAATTTTCATTTTTAAGCACATGAATTTTAGCAATGAATTCTACAGAATTCTACAGCCACGTGTATTTAAGACATATAAATAACAACTTGTGGTCCGAGTGTGTTGCTCATTTGGACAGCTGACCCCCCTCCCTCACTCCCTCACTCCCTCGACCAAGCTCATGCCAGTCCCATACCTTCATCTATACCCCTCTCCCCCCCATACACATCTCTCTGTGGGTATATAAATTGTTTATACTAACGCAACGCTGCTGTTGCTGTTGCTGCTGCTGCTACTGCTGCTGCAGTCAACAGACACTGCCTTCCCTACCCCCCCTCACCACCTACTTCTTCTCCAAAAGGGGTTTGTTTCACTCTGCCGAGCCATATAAATTGCTTGTGAAATTGAATCTTTATGGTTCAGCTGGAATATTTTGGCAGATAGTCTATAAATTATGGCCACAAAGGGCATACACGCAAAACTTGTTCATTTTTTTGTTAACTGTTGTTGTTGTTGTTGTTGTTGGTGTTGCTGCTGCTGTTTCTGCTGTTGCTGTTTTCTGTTTGTTTTTTCCCCCTTAGCTTTAGCTTATGTAGCCCGTGTAAGTTCCCCATCCCCTTCCCCTGCCTTCTCATCTTCCTTTCAATCCCTTTTTGGTGCGTTTCTCATATGTTATTGTCGAGTTGTTGTCTTTGCTTTTCGCTACTGTTGTTGCAAAATGAATTTCTTGGGCTCATGTCGTTGAAATTGTGCGTTGAAGTTGCGCAAACACAGTTTTATTTTTGTTGTTTTTTTTTTTTTGTGGGGTCTATAGTTTTGTGGTTTGCCAAATAGTTGCCAAATTAGTTTGCAAATGTTTTTGTCGTTTCTAACTGTTGGGTTTTATTTAAGGTTCGCCCATCTGGCGTATGAGCAATATTTTGTAAAAATACATTTCGACTTGTTATTTGATAAGTTCTACACTTTGGGGATATATAGAGCTCTATAGTATTGTTACACATTTTTCAGCTGTCTACAATTTGTAGCATTAGATAATTCAATTAAATTTCTCTACAAAATATTTTGCCTTCTATTAGTAGAAAAAAAAGGAACTTGTTGTGGCATTTAATACTATGTTAATCGTTGGGCGTGTAGAACAAAATGTTTAACACTTGATTTTAAAAGCATGCAAACGTAACTTAACGTAATGAAATACACTTTTTAGCATTACTCGTTTTGCCGCCGCAAACGCGTTGCCCTCGAGCACTGTGTAAAAATGCTAATCAAATTTTCATAGCATACTTTTCTGCTCATTTGCATGTATGGAAAGTCGCTGGCAGAGTTGCTCGCATTTCTGCCTTCTTCAGGTATTTGGAGCACTTGTGAGAATTTGTTGTTTTTTTTTCTTCTCTTTTTTTGTTGCCTTCTTTCTTTCAGTTTTTATGGCTTTGACGTGACGTATGCATGATAAGTTGAACTCATTTTGAAATGTGCTTTTAGCTTTCGTTTAGATGATTTGATTGATGGCTAGAAAACACACAAATGGCTTAAGGGAAGCGCTTTTTAAAAGTGACAGCCAAATTGCCAATGGCTCATTAAAATTAAGTCTTTTCATCATCTATTATATACATATATCTATATATATTTCCATTTGTTGATGGATATGTCAAGTTATGTTTTACATTTCAAGCTGCTCCCAGCAGTCACATTTGCTTTGCACATTGAGTGCAACTTTCACTTTTGTGTACTATTGCAATATTTATGCAGCTTTCAATTGCGACCGAACGATTCGAACTCTAATGCTAACAAATGAGCCTAAGGGGCCTTTGGGTCTTAGATACTTGGGTACTTGGGTTTTAGGTCTTACTCTTACGCTCGTTTACAGTTGTAAGTGTAATAAGTGAAGTGTATTTGCTGGCAGAAACATCAACACAGATGCTGGGCACCATTAACAGGCATGCTTTACTCTTTCTTTACCTTCTCCTCACTCTCTCTCTCTCTCTCTCTCTCTCTCTCTTTCTCTCTCTATCTCTCTTCAGTTTTCAGATTGTGTATATTTTCATTGAAAAGTTTACGAAACGTTGCAAAATTGTTTGCGGCCATAAAATTGTGTGCAGCCTCGACCCAAGCTGAAGAGTACTGGCAATGGAATCAGGCTTAGGCTTACACCAGGGTAATGGCAATTGCATGAGTCAAGGCAAAATGCAAAGGCACAAACAGTGGCAATGGCAAAGGCAGAGGCAAAAAAAAAAAACAGACGCAAAAGCAGAAGCAAAAAAGCAAAGTCAAAAACTCCTGCAGGGCCCTTTTCTCAAATTGTAAACTTCAATGGCCCGCCAGGCTGTTTCACATGATGCCCGACAGCTCCCCATGGGCGCTTGCCAGCACTTTGGCTCTTTAGCTCTTTGGCTCTTTGCTTCTTTGACTCGTGTTTCCTTTTTTATTTATTTATTATTTTTTTTTTTTTTTGCTGCTCTTTCAGTTTATCTTTGGCTATCAAGTTATTAAGTTTATGTAATTGCAGTTGCTGTTGCTGTTGCTGTTACTGTTACTGTTACTGTTGCTATTGCATTCTCTGCCATCCCATTCATAAATTGTGCTTTGTGCGTTGTGCGTGTATTTGATTTTGATGCGAAATGTTTTGTGGCAGCCCTCGTTGATGTTGCCAGCTAGCTGCTTGCCTTGTCTGCCATGTTCGATTTCAAGTTCAAAGTTTCTTTTGTTAGTTCGGTTTTAATCAGGCTCAGATGTGCACTGCGATGAAAAATAAAATGTCAAAGTGTTGATTTTTTCCTATTTGTTAGCAAGTACGCTAACATGGCAAGTTGGCAGGTGGCAGGTGGCAGCTAGCAGCTAGCAAACTGCTAAGCTTCATAGGTAGAGTTTAAGTAGAAGTGTAGCTTAAGACAAGGCTCATTCATGTTTCAGGCTCAACAATTTGCTCACATTGCTTTTACTCTGGCTTTGTCAATCGTCACGACGACAGTTGATTAATGATGACAACAGAGTATGCTTTCCTCTCTCTCTCTCCCTCTCTCTATCGCTCTCTCTCTGTATTTCTCCTCCTGCTCCTCCGCAGTACTTTGTAGATTCTCTAGAATCCTTAATCAACAAATGCGACATCAGCTCAAAAGCTGAAGAGCAGACTCCCCAACTCCCATGGCAGCATTTCATCAGACGCTACGCTTCGCGTTGCTTCAAGCGTAAAAAGTGGGCGTGTTCCCTGGTTACTTTGATGTACCTCACGTAATCGCCCCGCCCATTGACATTCTGCAAGCAGCACACGCGGCACACTCGGCACACGCAGCACGCATAAACATAAAAAATTTTTTTTCATAGCATAAATACGAAATTAGCAGACCATGAACTCTTTCCTTTTTTCTCAATGGCAAACAGAGACTGGCAAACAATTTAAAGAGTCTTTCAAAACCAGCATAAAATTGCATGAAAGGATAAATACGTTTTCGTAATACGTTTTAAATTGATTGGCAAATAATATTTCGATATTTTTTTTTTAATTTATATGCTAGGAAATAAAAAAAAGTTGACAAAAATTTTTTTTTTTTTTGCTTTATTTCGAAATTAATATTTTTGTATTTTAGAAAATAATATTATTGGATATCAAGAGTGAATTTGCAATAAATGAAATGTAATTTGTGGCTGTCATTGCATTATTTGAATATTTTCTATTATTTGACTTTGATCAATTTTCATTTATGTTTATAGAAGTTTCGTGCTTGCTCCGTTAGCATTTTGCGATGTCCGTGTCAAATTTTTGTTGATAGAAATTGCAATCGATATGTAGAGAAATGTATTTTACATTTCGTTTATTTAATTTCATTTTATGGCATTTTATGGCGCATAAGTCAAAAGAGGCTATAAAAACAAAAAACCCGTACGTCTGTTAGCCTTGTACCCATATTACGCATACGCCGTGTTGAGCACGCAATAAAAATACCAATTGCAGTTTGTTCGCCCAAACACACAAACACAGAAACACACAAGCACAAAAAATAAAACGAAACAAACGCACACTTACAGAAAGATACAATGCTGCAGGGCGGCGTGGTAGTAAGGCAGAGGGGGCCAAGACAGGGGCGGTGGGCAGAAGGACAGAGGTAGAAAAGGACAGAGCGCAGAAGGTTTTGCTATTGTTTCGTAATGTTGCTGCATGCAAAATTTATTGTTGATTTTATTTTCAACGTCGTCGTTGGTTTTGTTCTTCTTATTGTTGTTGTCGTTGTTGTTGTTATTGTTCTTGTCGTCCCTTTTACACAACACATTTTCCGCTTCCGTTTTTATACCTTTTTATGGACATAAATTTACAAGCAGCTACGACACGGTCATGTAACTGAAGTTTAAGTTGAAGCTGCAGTCGCCAACAGTCGCCGCTCAGCTCTGTTCAGGTGCGTTGTCAGCCTTGACCGTCACTTAAATCGTTGGCTAGGATAAGGATAAATTCAAAAAACACACATACACAAATACATATGAGCACCAGCAGAGTTCTCGATTTCAAGTTGCTAGCTAAATACTCGCCAGGTCATGGCTAATCCTGATAGAAGCAGTAGCAGTAGCAGCAGCATAGTATAGAGTAGCGTAGAGTTGAGTAGAGTAGAGTGTAGTGTGTTGTGGAGACCTTAAGATGCTTGTCTCTTAGCTGGTTGTAGTCATGTTCCACTCTTTGTGGCAGTTTTGTCAGCATTGTGAGTGGCATACGAGTATGCTGAGTATGCCACATACCACTTGCCGCATGCCGCATGCCATCAATGTTTGCGTGCCGTGCAACCATTAGGACAACACAACGCTGACTGTTGAGCACGTGGCTGTGGCTATGGCTGAGACTGGAGCTGTGGCACAAGGTAAACGCAAAATATCCTTATCCTTAGCTGCCGCCTTGAAACGAGCGTGAAAGTATTTGCAGCCTTTTTGGTGTAACGCCGCCCAATTAATAAGGCGTCTCCATGCTCTCTCTCTCTCGCGCGCTTTCTTTTTGCTGTTATCCTATCGATTTTCTCGAACTTGTTGAGGGCACAGTTCACTTTTTTTTTTTTGGGGCGCGTGCTCAGCAATTAAGCCATTCCAAGGTGCTTCGTCTATGGGGCAGGGCAGCTCCACTTAGTTACATTTCAAGTACAAAACCCAATTGCGCCCAATCCTCTTCTTCCGTTATCCCTGCCCCTCCCCCTTGCCTTATTCTGCTGCGCACACAATTTATTTCGCCTCATTGCTCGACTCGTGTAATTGTAATATGTAATTGTCTGATTGGACGAGCTAACAAATCGCGATAGTGTTCAGTATTGTGGGACTACGAAACATACATAAATGTGCGTGGGTGTGGGCGTGCGGCTGGGAGTGTGAGAAGGTGGCAGCTATGTGCTGGAACGTTGACTTTATGAGCCGTTATAATGCGCTTACGCTGAGTGATGGCCAGAACGAAAGCAGCTAATACAATTAGGCAGATAACGTGTCCATGCGTCTCAATTGAAAATCCAATGCACAGACAAAGGCAGAGGCAGAGGCTGTGGCAGTGGCAGTGGCAGTGACAGTGGTTGATATAGAGAAAGAGCAGGAGTTTTGTAAATCTCTATATCTACCATATATGTAGAAAATCGAATCATTGTCAATTATTTGCTGATATATATTTTACATATATATTTTCTATGCTATACGCAACATATGTGAGACAAACATATTAAGTAACATCAGTATATAATCTCACTTACAGCCAAAATTTATCAGACTATAATGATATATATAGTTTATATTGTCATAGTTATTTTTATTAAAATATAAATATTTTTGGCCATGGTGTAGAGAAAATTCACAGCAGAATCAGCAGTGGACCATATAAGGAATATATACAGCCAATATTCCTAATAGTATTCATCGTCTGTCTGTCTATGTCTATGTCTATGTGTTGTTTTAAACTAAGCAAGATTCTTAGTTCTTAAAGCTGCCTTCATGACATAGTGTTTAGCTGCTTCTTATTGTCCTCAGCTCGAAGCACAAAATTATATAATTTATCATAGCCAACGATTGCTTGAAAATTAATTTTGTAAATTAAATTTTTGTATGTAAAACTATTTTGTATTTAACAAAAACGGATTAAAATGTACAAGATTTAAGTATAGTAATGTCTGTCATGTTGGGCAATAAGAAGAGAAATACAATTTAATTTACAAACGCTATGAAATCGTTGGCAAAACTAAACATAAATTATGTATGTAATATTTTATTTCAAATATATTTTAATATTCATTAATATATTTTCACCAGCTTAGCGTCTTAATTTTCAATCTGATGACAATTTCCTTTTATTAAAGTCAAATTAAAGCTGTCAAGCTACAGGTGACTGCATGTTTCACAGATAATTTCCATTACTAAAACGATTTCTTGCTCCTTTTTTTTCGTCACATTTTTCATATTATTTTAATACAAAAAATTTCCATAAAAATAATGCTGCCAAATTCTCAAGTCACATGTGTTTCTTTTTTTTTTGGCACTTGCCACATGGCACTTGCCACACGCACATGCAAAACTTGTTGAATAATTTTGGCCTTTGGCAGTGCAAGAGCAAAAACTCGACATTTGCTCCAGCGCGTAGCAAGAATTTTGAACAATCGTGGCTGCTGTCACAATCATTTTAAATGACTCGACATGGAAATTAAAAATTAAATAATTGCATAATGTAAATGCAAGTGCCAACAGATTTTGCGGGCGTTCGACTAACTGTAATTGGCCTCAAGCTGGGCAAACGTCCAATAAATGTTTTACACCATGCCGAAGAGCAGATAAATAATTTAAGCAGCTTTTTATAGCCTTGCAGAGGGTATATTAATTTTGGACATCTATGTTTAAATATTTTTAATTAGCATCGATAACAGAATCCAAATATAAATGTCTATCCGTCCGTTCGTATGTCTATTCGTCTATTTTAACCCAAACCCAAAGTCTCTCAGATTTAAAGCTATCTCAATGAAATTTGGTAAACATTCTCTCTATGCTCATAAGCTGAATATAAGTCGAAACCCAGCGGATTTGAACACTGACACGAATTTTCATTCAGAAATACCAAGCGAACAGAAACTTAGAGCAAGTAGCTGCATCAATGTTTTTTTTTATGTAGCTGGTAATATTAAAAGCTTTACAAAACAAGAGCTATTAATGCCCGAATGCATCATAATTTTTGAATTTAGTCTGGTAAAAAAATTATTGAAATAATTATTAATTATCTTTAAAATACCTTTGTGTTTTTATCTGTCAAATAGTTTTGAATATGTCAAAAACTTTTGTATCTCAAAAATAAATTGGTATCTGTATGATATTTTTGTATATCATAAATACTTTTGCATCTCAAAGACACTTTTGCCTCAGTCAGATACTTTTCTATTTTATTGGAAGCAAGGAGTAACAATTAAAGGAGCTTAAATTACGGTCGAGAGGCAGAAATAAAATATAAGTCATGCCAACGCCAGACATGTCGAACTTTTTGAATTTTCATACTTAAATGCCTGGCGAACAGAAATTAGCTGTAAGTTGTTGACAGGCACATCAAAATTGCATATAATGTTGTTTCGTCAAAATAATTAGAAGCCAGTGGAAACAAACAGCTGGTAACTCTAGTATTATTTTTATTAAATTACTATATTTTATATTATTTATTTATTATTAATTATTTATTTATTATTATTATTTAATATTAATTCATTTATTTTTTATTTATTTATTATATATTTATTATTTATTTTTTATAATTTAATTTAATGTATTTTTTTAAAATAAAAAAAGGAAGGAATTAAAATCAAAATTAAATAAATAAAATTCAAAACAAATCGAAGGGCGCAGCAATTTTTACAAACAAGTTAATTTTCAATGGAAAGTACCAGGCGAACAGAAATAAGCAGCGATTAACTCTATTAATTAGCTACAGTTTAACTTAGGCGCATCTCTTTATACTTCCTATATCAATGAAAAAATATTTATTGATGATGTATACTTTCATGATGCAACAGAAAATCATAATCAGGGCATCAGAATCTATTTTTATGCATCCCCTGAAAGTATGCTACATTTTTAACTAAATTCAGCTAAACAAAAAGTGCACATATAAATTTCATTTTTGACGTTTGAGTCTTTTCTTCACTCTCCGATCAAAATTTTGCAGACGTATGCATGTCTTTTAGGATAGAATTTAAACCTCCCTACATATTTTTTAGGCAATATCTTCCGAAAATGTCGTCTGAAAACTTATCTTTTTTTATGAAAAGTTTTCTTCAAATACTGCTAGAGTATGATAACTTCAGCCCGCCGAAATTAATCTTGCTTTTTTTGTGGTTTTTTTTTCAAGTGTTGGCAAATGTTCTGCAAAGTGGCAAAAGTAACACAAGCGATGGGCGCGTATTAAATGTAAAAAAAATATGAAAGAAATTCAAAAGTTAGTTAATAGAAACAATAGCAATGGAAATGAAAATGGGAGTGACAAGAGCGTTAAATCCAAAGCAGCTTACAAAATGTGTGCCAAGTGTTGTTGAGCTTATAATGACAGTCGTAAAAAAGGCCAAAAACTGTAAACTGAAAACCGAAAGTCGAGTGCAGATAGTGGAATCTACAGGAACACTACAGGTAAGCAGTGAAATTTACGCGACCTAACAGTTGCATGTACTCGCGAACTAGACTCAAAAGCGACCACGCCTAGTTGCTGGAACACACCCGCACACACACAGACAATTGCAGGCAACGGTGAGCGACAAACAGTAACAGTGACCACAAAACCACCAACACGTACAGACAGACAGCAGCGTGAACACAACATGCAACATACACACGCATACAAACACACATTTGATACGTTGGCTAAGCGCCTGGCAACCACAGTCAGGGCAACGCTGAGAACTTTTTGTTTTATTATTGTTGATGTTGTTGTTCTTGTTGCAGCTTTATTGTTTTTTTTTTTTTTTGTGTTTTTTTTTTGTTGTGTTTTAGAAGCAACACAAAGCGCAGAGTTTCAATGATTGATGGCCAACAGCCACAGAGTTGTGGCCACTGGTCAGGATAGTTGGCAGGAAGCAGATTCTTATTTTAATATGGCTAGTTCGCGTAATTAGCGTAATTATTTAGCCATTTACTCGACATCAACATCAACAGCAGCAGTAACAGCAACAGCAACTGCAACAGCAATAGTAATAGCAACAGCGGCAGCAGCAGCACCATCAGCACCAAGGACAACTAGCATCGAAATATGCTTTAATTTCAAAGCCAACGCACAGAGCGCGCTGAGAGTTTCAATCAAATATACAAATTTACCACGCCCCACTATACGCTGTGTCTCGTCTCGTCACGTCGCTTTCGCCTTTGCCTTTGCTTTTGCCTTTGCCTTCGCCTTCGCCTGCCACATCAAAGTGCTTTGTAATGCTATTAGAGGTTTGACGCCCGTTATGCATCCGCTGTGCGCCTGCCACCCCGAGGGGCTGTCAATATCGACGTTGTTGATCACACAAATTGAATTGTATATACAATTGAATTTTTTTGTTGAAAAATTGCTGCACGGCATCGATGCATAATGCTGCATAGACACACACGCATACACACACAAACACACACAAAGTAGAGTGTATGCTTTAGGTGTGTGAGTGTCTCTCTCTCTTTCGCTCTCTGTACAGTCAACGAGCTTGAGTTATGGTATTTCTTTAAGGTCAGCCCCAACAGCTGCATGTGACGCTGAAGACTGCTGGGAATGATACTGTAAAGAGAGTGTGTGTGAGAGAGGGAGAGGGAGAGAGAGAGAGAGAGTGTAAAAGGAGAAAAGTCATTTCATGTATTGCATATGACATCTGAGGTGTTGGAGTATTTGATGCATCATCCATTGCCTGTTCATCTCCATTCCCCTTAACACATCTATCACACGGACATGGATATGGCTCTCAAATGCAATGATGCGGCAATTGCAATGGGTCAAGGAAAAGTAACTGTAACTTAAACGATGTATGCAACATCGATATGAAATTGTGGTAAATGCTTGTGGGCCAAGTAATAAAAATATCACGTTGCCAATCAATAAATAAAATATGAATCAATGAGATTTTTATTGCATTGCATCACGTTTGTCAACGTTTGTAAAAGTCGTTCGGGATGTTTACACTATACAATAAATAATAAAGTGCATAAATATATTATACGAATTTAATGCAACAAAAGCAAAAAGCAAATTTCATGATGCTGATTAAATATATTTAATATTTTTTATACACATGTTGAGGGTAATATTTTCACCTGGCTTTTCTTATAATTTATATTTAAATGCAATATTTGCATTTCTTTTGTTAATCAAACACGAAACTTGAGATTATTGCTTGAAACTATATAAAGTATTTTTGTTGCAGTTTGTAGACAATAAAGAGAGCGAAATTTAATTGTTTTTTTTTTTCTGTCTATTTTGTTGCTCGAGTGCATTTGAGTTTAGAGCATTTTCTGATTGATTACGTGCTTGTCACTTAATTTAAGTAAATCTACATACAAATATTTTTATTTAATCAAACATAATTTATATTTATATTAATTTAACATTCAACAGATAAACAATTCTGATTTAATTATTATTAAGCTATGCATAATTGTTGTGAATTATATGCAGGAAAAATAATTATATAATTTGCATAACCGACATTAAGTACACTCGCATATTTAGCCAACGAATGTGTAGTATTTCATTTAATTGGTTTCAAATATATCGAATAAATTAACAAGTTTCGAGTAAAATGAAAACAATTTAATCAATATTTTATGTGACGCTGATTTTATACTCTGCCAAGCTGCAATATGAAAGTTTTCAAATACATGAAATTCATGTTCAAGCGATGCTTGATCTACCATCTATATATGTAAGCGATACAGGCGAGTCCCGATAATTCGTAATAACATGGGGATCACATTTTTTATGAAATACGGAAAACTTCGCATTAATGAGATTTTCATTTTAAGGGGACAGAAATATTTATGAACTATTGAGAATTTCGAATCAAGCAATTATCCCGACACGAATGTATATGATATTTGTTATATGATACAGTAGTCCGATTTGTACTAAAAGTGGCAGCAGTGTGTGAATCATTGCTTAACTTAGATCCTGTCAGTAAAAGAAAAGATGCTATCGACTCAGTTGATGATTCTGTTCAGGATTATATATAATTTATATATTAAAATTCATTTACATCTTCTTCTCGAAGTGAAAGACTCTTCAATAAGAGCAGACAAATAGTTAAATGTTTATTTTACATAAAACTTGTTTAAGAGAGAATGCAACATCGGATAACTGCATATTTCTATCGATTGAATTATTGTAAGGTAATTAGGCAACTTATTATTATTACTGTACATTGTCATACTGTGGTGCAAATATGCAATAATAGAAATTGCTGCTGTTTAATTGCAATCAATGAAGAATTTCAATGAAAATTGTTAAGAAATGTTGTAGTTGACAAGTGTTGGCAATGTTAAATAAATTGCTGTGGCTCACTTCTCCAACAATTCGATGGTGAATGCAGCTAAACAATTTGGTTTTGTATCTGATACGCAATGTTTGCTGTCGTATGTTAAACTTCATATTTAAACAAACAAACAAGATTTGAGGTAAATGAAGCATTTGCATTGTGGCTAAAGGATGTTCAATGCAATGCACAGTAGCAGCAACAACAACAGCAGCAGCAACAGCAATAGAAGAGGACAAGTTGAAAATGTGGTCAAGGTGGCAAATGTCAAGGTAAATAAGAGAGTAAACATACACTAGCACACACACACACACACACACAGAGGGAGAGAGTGAGAGAGAGAACCACAATACACTTACATACAAGTGCAGATGATGCATGTGCAGCTTGTGGCATGGCTAATGTTGATGTGATGGGAATTTTCGTTTACAGTTCGCCTTGAAAAAGGGATTTTGTGGTCTTGAGCGCAACAATTCAGTTTACAAGAGATCGCAACCAGCTCGCATACCAAACTGAAATACTGCAAATGCTGCAATGCTACTGCTGCTGCATGTTACATGCTGAAAGGCAGCATGCAAAACGAAAAAAAAAACATCAGCGAATCTTTTAATTAAAAACGCAATAAGGGCAAATGGAGGAAAATGAAGAAATGAGAAAATGAAGGGAAAAAATGCAAAAGTGTAAAGTGCATATACAGGAAAAGAAGCATCATGTGCGCTGCTTTACATACTTGACTGTGCAGTACAAATAGCAATGTTCGATTAATTAGACTTGTTTTTTCAGTTTTATTGCAATCTTCAACTTTTCTTCATCATTCTGATTAATTACGAAAAAATTAAGAAGCATTTAATTAAAAAAAAAGTAAAACAAGGCGACAGCAACAAAACTTAATTACAGAAAAAAAAACAATAAAATAAAATTTCGCGCCTCAATACAATAATTTTCTCTTTCTTTCTTTTTCTCCCTCTCTCTTTATCTCTCTCAGTGTCAGCTCAGTGTTTCGGGCCATACATTTTTATTGCGTTGCATCAGCAATTAACAGACAAATACAGCATGCAACAATAAATAGTGGCAAACGTTGCAGCGTTTGCAGCTGTTGCGTTTTTATTTTTTATTTTTATGCCCAACGCTTGCCACTGAATTATTGGTGGTTCATCTTCTCAGTTGCCACATTGTTGCCACGATGTTAGTGTTGCTGTTATTGTTGTTGTTGTTGTTTATCTTTTTTGCTGCTCAAGCGTAACGCAGCTGGCAACATTAATCCAGCATATACACAACCAGCGAGTGGGATGAAAAGAGAGAAAGCGTGCAAGAGCGAGAGATGCACCATTGCATTCGCATGTGGCTCGTAAAGCAGCCAACAATGCCGCGTATGCCGCGTTTGCCTGTTTCCGGTTACTGTAGTTGTAGTTTTGTTGTTCTTGTTGCCTTGCTGATCTCCAATCCCCATTCGACAATCTGCAATCTCCAATCTGCCCAATCTGCCCAATCTCATGCCCCAACTGTGCTGCTCGCTTACCCATTGCATATCTGTAGTGATTTGCATGCAGCGGCATGTCCTGTACATGCCAATGCCTGTCCACGTCTCTCTACAGATGTGTGCATGTTGGTCATTTTTTTTTGGTTTTTTTTTTTTTGCTGCAGCGAGCATTTTCAATTGAACCGTAACGTGGATTGCCATTGGGGTTGACCATAGGAGGCATACGCACTCTCTGATTGCATCAACTTGAAATAATGTAATTAGTTTTTGTGCCGCGGTTAGTAGCGGGTCATGTGAGGGCTTACAATTGCTGTCGGCTGCTGCTCTTTGCTGCTGCTGTTGTTGGTCAGTTCAGGGGAATCGTGTTTCCCGTATCTGTCGGATACATTGCCAATGCCTTTAGCTGCATATTATAGTGTTGCTTTTAACAGCTATTGGCATTTGCAGTGCTCTCGTTAATTGGCCAGAATTCGAAATCTCTCGAAACTAAAGTTGTTTTTATATGTTTAGTTTAGTTTCGAAGGGAACACATAGAAAAATCTGGTAAAAAGTAATTGAAATTGTTGCATGTTTTAAGTTAGTTAATTACAATTATTTTCTTAACATTAAATTTAAAGGAAAAACAAATTTAATTTAATTATATAAAATTATGCTCAACTGTGCGATGCCGCAAAGTTCGCGTCTCGGACCTAAAAATCGTAAATCCGTAGAATCTTTGCATTTTATTAATCTTTTATATCCTTACAGAGGGTTTATTAATTTTGAACAGGAGTTTGTAACGCCCCTTAAGTTGCGTGACAGACCCATCAAAGTTTATATATTCTTCATCGATAAGAGAATCCAAATATCCATCTCTTTCACCCGACTAGTTTTTCAGTTTTTGATTTAATTTTGTTTTTAATAATGTTTCTTTAATTTTTTATTTAATAATTTATAAAAAATGTTTAATTACAACTATTTATTTATTAGTATTTAATTATACTATAAAAACAAACTTTTTCTTAAAAGAAATTTATTTTTTTTATAAAAAAAATAAAAATAAAACAAATACTAACAGAAAGGAATTGAAATTTCTCTTTAAAAATAATAATAATTTCAGAGCTAGAACGTCAGAATCGTTCGAATTTCAGTCTGAAATATCAGACGATCAAAAACTAACAGTTAGAGTGAGAGATAATGTTACCAGCAAGCACGCAAATTTATGTATCATACTTTAGGCCTGTGATTTGGTTCGCCTTGCAAGGCCTTGCAGCCGTAACCAACATTTAAATTTCTTTTAATGTTCGCCCAACTACTTGCCGCTAGTTTCTGATCTCCTGATATTTTACACCTCAAATCAATTGATTTTGCTTTACGATGATTTGCATTTTTTTTAATCTCTCACCCTTAACGGAAATTCAAATTTCTTTAATTTTTTCCTATAAGTAAAAAAACATATATTCTTGATACCTTTGGAGAGGATATATTAATTTTGAATATAAGCTTGTAACGAACCGTAGAAGGCATGTTAGACCCAACAAAGTATATATATATTCTTGATCATGGTCGACAGACCATGACTAGTCTATTTGTTTTAAAGCTATCTCAATAAAAATTGGTACTTGATAAATTGTTCATTGAGAATTCATCGTGCCGGGCCTTGAAAGTCTGCGTGCATGTCGAGCCTTAAATTTGAGGGTCATGCCCATCTCTACTTTATATAGTATATAATTTTTAGGGTCCACTACCTGTTTTCTTATGGGCGTTATATAATTTTTTCTATGGAGACCAAGGATAAAAAGTCTGTTCATATGATGGGCAAAAACAGCACAGTTGGCTTAACAAATTCTCCATTAAAAAAAAAACGGCTCATCAAATTGAAAATATTCTTGTTTTTATTTTTTTTTATTTTGACGTATGACGCAATGTGGAGTGTAATGTCATATCATTAATAAACTGTCGAGTGTTATTGATTAAAGCTTTCAGCATTTCATCGTTTCAGGCAATGTAACTACAGTTGCCTTCATTTTGCCTGTCACTGATCTCATTTTGTCGTCCATCCTGAAAATTGGCCTACTTCATTTGCAGCCGACATACTTAATATTTAAGTAGCTCTTATATCAACTTGCTGCATCTGGAGTCGCAGGGGATATGGCGGAGTTGTACTACTATGAATGTAGATAATGAGGGATGTTTGGCAGGTGGAGAAATGTAGGGAAAAACACATTTGGCCGCATTCCCAGTTGTCTATTGCCGAGAATCAGAGAGCAGCATCCGCCAATTTAATGGTTGCCATTATGTCTATATACAACTCCATAGTACATACTCCATAGTCCATACTACATAGTCAATGGTGAACTTATCGCAGCATGGTGTTGTTCGTTGCGCTGTCAAATAATTAATTAGAAAATAATTGCACGTAATAATTCATTGGCCCCAGCGGGACATTCAAATACATACATAGCAAAATATGAATGTGAATGTACATGCTAGATATAAGCAGAGAGCAAGACTGAGATATATGGCTACGAAGAGAATACGTTAGAGTAGTAGAAGAAGAAGAAACGACACAAATAGCCAATATCCTCCAGCGGGCAAAACTTTGATTTCTTTATTCCTTTTTTTTTTTTTTTTTTGGTTGCCCAAAATGGAAAATGGAACACCAGCACGTTATTTGTGTGAGTGTGGGAATGTGTTTGTTTGGGTGCGCTCTCTGTGCTGTTTATCTGTGTATCTGTGCTGGGCAATTCCGAGTACTCATTCTGTATGCATTTGATTGGATGTCCCACACACCTCCGTGGTGGCATGTCATGTCACATGCAGAACTCAAATTAATCATTGCTATGCAGCATAATTTATTATGTCACACCGTTAGCCGCAGGGACTGCGTTAGGGACAACAACAGGGAGAGGGACATGGGCGAAAGGCAGTCGTAGTGGTAGTAGCAGTAGCAGTGGCAGTGGCAGTGCCACACATCTAACACAGCGGACTGGCGTTTTGCAGCATAGGCGTTTACTTTCTGTGGTCGACCAGTTTGTCATGGCCCATTTAAAAGCAGCGGCTATGCGTGAGTATTTCTCTATCTCTCTCTCTCTCTCTCTCTCTCTGTGTGTATTGTGAAGTTGACGAGTCTTCAATCAAATATGAAACTATGTATAATTAGAGGTCTTTTGGCGAGCTTTTGCTGCGTGCTCCATTTGATTTAATCGGCTTTAATAGCGTTTGCATGTTATACGCGCGAGCTGTGGACATTCCGAGGTGTTAAATGTTTGTAATGATCGCACATCAACTGTAATTGCCATGGAATGGCAAATGGCAAAAACGTAAAAAGAAATACTGCTGCTGATTGATAACCTATTGTTTTGTTCTGTACTGTATGCGTGTGTGAGTGTGTAACGCGCAAAACAAAAGGTTTCCGTTTTATAACACAAGGCTGTTGTGTAAGTCTCTCATAAATCAATCATACGCCATGTTGTTCCTGTGCATGTCACTGTTACAATTGCTACAAAATGAATTTCAATAACAATATATTTTGCTGCATTAAATTAACTGCATTGCATTAGTGCATTGTCAACACTTTTGCTAAATAATAAATGCCAAACTCAATGTGTATTTCATATTTTTAAAATTTATTTTTATTGCATTTTTCTTTCTTTTTTTTGTGTTTTGTTTTTATTTTTTGTTTTTTTTTTTCGTATGTATGAATTTCAAATATTTTTTTTTTTTATTTTTTATGTTTCTGTTTGCTATTTTATTTGCCATTCGCATACATTATTACATTTTCTGCATGTATTTTTTTAAAGTGATTTCCCATTTCTTCATTATTTTATTTTGTTTTATTTTTGGTTTTGTTTTGCATTTTTGCATGTTTTGCTTGTTTTTGTTTTGTTTTTTTTTTTCTTTGTTTACAATTTGTCACAACCTTACAAATTGAAAATTGATATAAACCAATATATAGTTTTGCTTAATGAAATTTTATCTCTTGTTTAGCCATTTATGCTCCGTGTCAGTGTATTTGTTTGTCTGTGTATAAATGTGAATGCAGTTAGTTGAAGACCAAAAAAAGAGAATATTGAGCATATTTAAGAGTAGCATTGTGTGTTTTGTCTGTGTCTGTGTGTATGTGTGTATGTGTGAGTCCGCTAATATAATACTATACGTCTCATTTTTCTGTTCTATTATCAATTTTTGTTTGTAAGGAAGCGCCTGGGGGACGACGCTTAACGCTCGACGCTCGCTCGACATCTATACTTTCGTCTCTATACACAATGCTAAATTTTTTGTTTTGTTTAAAAATATTCATTTTCTTTCCCATTATCATCTAAATGTTGATCAAAATCAAAATAGGTAAAAGATTCATACATTCATTCATCCAGCCATCCATTTGCGGGAGTTGTAATACTCTACACTCGAAATTTGTGTGTGTTTGTCTTTCTCATTTCTATATATATATATATATAGTATATATATATATAGTATATATGTATTTTTTTCATTTGATTTTTATTTCATTTTTATTTTTATTTCAATTTACGTTTTTTTTTGCTTTTCTTTTTTTTGCAATTGCATTTGTTTGCTTTTGCCCATTGATAAAAAATAAATGGTACAACTTACAATTTGGCACATCATTAAAGATTAGAGTTTTCTCATATATACATACATATACATATATATGTTTGTATATATAGTTTATATTTATACTTTATATAACGCCAATAATGCGTATGCTCTATGTGAAAGTGAACAAAAGCGGCGTTGCCTTATGGTTAGACTACACAGATTATAGATTATTTAACTTATTAATCGTCAATTCTTGTAATTCTTGTTCATGTTTATATTCTTGTACTGGGTGTCAAAATTGGGTGTGGGGAAAGGGTGACAAGTAGAAGGAAAAGTTAAAACGGGAAGGTGGTGGACAGCAAAAGGTCTCACATTAATTAATAAAAATAAGAATATAATTAAAATATCATCTTTTACATGTAGGTATAAGTTGGTATATATATATATATACATATATATATATATATAATTTATATATAGCTGCAGTGTTTGATTGATTTTGCATTTTACATATTTATAGATTGATTTTCTTTTCTTTTTTTTCATACCTTTTGCTTAAGACAAAAATTGTGTTTTTGTTTTTTTTAATTTTTTTGTTGGTTTTTTTTTTTTTGTTTAATTTTAAAAAATTTGCGGTGGAAGTTGAGTTTATTAAATTGTTTATATGTATCTATTATGTTTAAGTTATTAATAACTACTTGGTTTATTGTTTTTTCTTTTATATAATTCGCCTTGTTTTTTTTTATATCAAACCCAAAAAATAATGTGTTCTTTTTATGTGTGCGACCAAAAAGTATGCAATACTTTTTGATTTTCCTCAAATTTTGTAATTTTTATAATAATAATTTTTGCATTTTTCTGCACTATTTGTATATTTTTTTTTTGTTTTGTTTTTAAAAATTTATTAAATTTAATTACGTGTCTATGTATTTCAGTTGAAAGCTACATTTAATTTGGCAATTGTTGGGTTTGATTTAATTCATTCATTTCTTTCACATATTTTCTCCTTCTTTTTTATATTCTTATAATTGTTTTCTTTTGTTCATTGTGTTGTCTGTCATCAGCATAAAAACTAATTCTATAACTAAAAAAAATTGATTTTTTTTTTTTTAATTTTTTTTTTTTTTTTTTAAATATAAACTTTGGCTTGAAAAATGTCAACGTAAATATGCTTAAAACATTATATAATTATATTTTCTTGTTGTTGTTAATTATTAAAAAGAAACATTGTGTAAAACATTTAAAAACTGAGTATGACATAAATTATTCCGACTTGTTCTTTTTGTTGTTGTTGTTGTTGTTGTTGTGTGTGTGTGTGCGAGTATTATCTGTCTGTGTGCGTTGTTCGAGTATTTGAGAAGAAAATTGATAATAAATATGTACAATCATCTGAGAAGACATAGTAGTAGTAGTAGTAGTAGTAGTATAATACACAACGTTGAAGCTCTTTGGACTCAATAGATACGATAGATAGATAGGATACCTCTTGCTCTCAAATAGAGCCTTACGTATGCCTTACATATATGTTTTTCATATATGTATGTATATGTGTATGTGTATGTTTGTATGTATATAAATTTACGTTTAAGGTTACCATTTATGTATAGGAATCTAAGAGGAACACCTAAAAAGAACGATTGCACAATTACACACACAGAATAACCGCCGATCATCAAAGATATTTCTATGTAGTTAGTTGTTCTCTAGCATAGTATTTATATTGTTTATAATAGTATAAATTTGATGACAGTAGCTGCCTAAGAATCGAAATATATATATATATATATATATATAATATATATTTGATGAACGAAAGAAACTTCTCATATTACTTTTTTTTTTGTTTTTTTTTTTTTTGAGCATTTGCATAGAGTTTTCATTAAGATTTTTCATTTTCCACTTCAAAAATATACACAACGCTTAAAGTTCATTGACGTGTGCATAAGACTTTTTGTTTTTTTGTAATAGTATATAGTTTAAAGTGTGTGTAAAATAAATTCTTAGCTTGCTTAAGGGAAGTTTTTGTGGTTTTAGGCCAAAATATGAACAACACTGAAACAATGTGAAGTTATTTTTAATTTATAAATTTCTCATATTCTGTTTTTTTTTTTGGTTTTTGATTTTTTTTTTTTTTTGTTTTTTCTTTTATTTTTGTTGCACAACACACAAAGAAAGTGCTACGTAGTTAGAGCTAAAAATGTTTTTTTCTTTTTTTTTTCTTTTAACTTTAATTGCTACACAAATTTCAATTTTCATTTATTTATCTTTTTTTATATATATATTTTTTTGTTTTTGTCACTGGAAGCTTTAAGTTAAAAACTATTATGTAGTACTATTATTATATCATATTTTGTTATTTATCTTTTATCTTTTGTTTTTTTCCTGCTTCTTTTTCTTTTTCTTGTTCTTCGTCTTCATTTATATCTGCCTGCTCGGGAGCTGCTGCATTAAAGTAATTATTATTGTTTATTCCAAGGATATGTCTACGTGTTGATCTCTTGCAATCGCCTTTGCCTTTTGCCTATGCGCTACACAAGTTGAGCAATTTCATTGAGTTGACTTTGTTTTGCAATTGCATTTGTATTTTGCCTTTTAGCTGCCAAATAAAATACTTAAGGAACAATATGAACAATAATAATAGCAAAAAGAGAGCAATAAAAAAAATGAGAACAACATTTAAAATGAAAATAATTGCAATGTACATGAATAGATAAAATCGTGAGTATTCTTTGGAGACAAGAAAACGTTGAAGCAAATTCATTAAAATGTTGTTAAATGAGTTTTTTGTTGAGCTTGAAATTGTGTGTTTTCTTTTGGCAACGTTTTTTTTTTTTGTTTTTTTCTTTTTCATTGAAAAATATAATATACAATTTATAATGTGTGGCGATTATTTTGTTTGTTTTTTTTTTTTACTACAGACTACAATGCTAAATGTAACAATTACATGAAACAGAAAAATAATTATAATCATAAATATAAAGCTAACTTAATAAACAAGAAATTGTGATTGTTTTTTTTTTTCTTATTTTTTTTTTTGTTTTGTTTAGCATGAAAATACATAAAAATTGCTCATTTTTTTGATATACAAATACAATATCTATAGGTATAATAATAATTATAAATATATATATCAGATATATATTTATATACATATATATGTATATATATAAATTCTGATTTGCCGCACAAAAATTTTCAGCTTGTTTTTTTTTTTCTTTATTTATTTATTTTTTTTTTGGTAAAAATCTACGCAAGAAGCACGTTTTGCAAACTAATTGCCATTTTTTATTTTTCTTTATTACTGCATTTGCTTTTTCATTTCTTTACTTTTTTTTTCTTCTTCTTATTTTGTGGTTTTTGTTTGGACGACATTGATTTGTTTTTTTTTTTTTATTTATTATTATTATTATTTTTCTTTATAATTTTTGCTTATTTTTTTTGCCACACTGTTGTTGGTGGCTGCTTTTAGCTTTGATTTTAAACTCTCCATTTCCATATCTGGTAAGCATTAGCTGATTTTCCTTTTACTTATCTCTTTTTCTACATCTTTCAGTTGTTTTTTTTTTTTTTGTTTTTTGTTGCTGTTCATCTTTGAGCGTCTGTTGTGTTTGTTTGTTGAGTATCTTCATGTATTCGGGATTTTTTTCTTAGGGGTCATTAACGTCTACTTACAGTACTGCACTGTAGAGGAGGATGAGGAAGAGTATTTTTTTTTTTTTTTTTTTTTTTTTTTGCTTTTACGACTAAATTGTTTATTCATACATTGAGCATTTTCGAGAGTAGTTCAAGTGCGTTTTGTTTTTGTATTTTTTTTTTTTGGCTGACTTGTGTTGCTGTTTAATATGGCGTAAAACGATTGAAGCCACCGCGATACATAGTTGCCTGTGGAATAAAGAAAAAAAGAAAAAACAGATACGCGAGCGTGCAAGCAAATCGAACAATTTAGTTTTATACAAGAATATAGCATTAGAAATTAACTGTCGTTGGAGCTAGACACTTACCCCATAGCCAGGAACAGGTCCGATTCCATGTCCTAGATAAGGATCCGCATATTCGCGAGCATAACTAGAAATATTTTGTTATTTTTTGTTGTTGTTGTTTATTATTAATTAAATATATTAAATTAATTTTTAATTTAAATTGTGCGCCATTTGTAGTTGTTATTGAATGTTTGTTAGTTTCTCTTGATATATGATGTTTGATGTGCATCTTCTTCTTCTTCTTTTTTGTTTATATTATTTATGATTGTCAATGTCTTGATCCTCTTATATTTATTTTTAGTAAAAATGATTTAGTTTCGATAATGTTTTGCAAAAGTTTTCAATGGTTAGTTGTAATTCATCAGTTTTCGGTATTAGAAAATTTCTACTCTTGATGATAGATTTTTATGTTTTACGAATGAACGAAAAATAAAAAAGAATAAATTAGACAAATGTAAGAAATTAAATAAAATATTTAAAAGTATGCAATTTAATTAAATTAATTTAAAACAAGAAATAAAAATAAAAACTATAATCGAATGTGCTCAACTACAAGATATCCAATACTCAGTCACGTTATATTCGTATAAAATCAATAATTGATTCCCAAATATCATATATATAATTCATAGAAGTACTTTACGACACTTGGCAATTTTAAGGTTCCAGCTCTTGTCTCTTAGAGAGAGATCAGACTGATAGACATATAAACTCTAATTGTGAACAAGAATATATATGCTTTATATGCTCTTAAATGCCTTCTTCTGCTTATAACATACAAGTCGTTGTGTCATAATACCCCATGAGTACTGGATGTAAAAATAGTCAAACATATTCTAAGTAAAAATAAATAAAAATAAAATAAAATAATTAATAAAACTAATAATAAATAAAATACCAAGAAAATGTAGTAAAAAATAATAATAAAAAAAAAATGCAAATATATAATATATACTTAGTACATAAATTAGTATATAAATTAGTATTTTATACATAACTATTAGAATTAAAACTAATAAGTGATAGACTTAATTAATATTTGTAGTCGTTGAATCAACACTAAATTTTACATTCTTCCCTAAAGTTAAAGATTTTGCAATTGGATGAAATGACATTCTTCGCATTGTTAGATGCAAGATTAGATGATACAAACGTAAGAGAATCACAATTTGGCGCACTTGGAAAGAAGTATGATGGGAACTTACCCTGCAACGGTGGCATAGCCAGCAAGTGCTGGTTGTGCGGCTGCAGCTGCGGCGGCGCCATAGGCAGCACGTGCTGCAACCGCCGTATAGGTGGTGGCCGCCGTGGCATACGCCTGCTGCTGTGCCTGAGACAGAGGTGTCTTTAACAGCGGAGCTGTGGCCTGCAATAATGTGAAGCAAATTGTGTGTTAAACGTGGCACAATAACAAACAAATTAAATGATGCAACGGCAACGACCAAACTAGCGACAGGTGATAGAGAAATATATATATATATATATATATATATATATATATAAATATATATATTTATTTATATATTGAGAGTACAAAATGGCACAGAAATAAAGAGAGTTAAGAGTTACCTAAACCGAAAATAAAACCGAAACCAAATCAAAACGAGTGCAAAATAATTAAGTGTCATTTGTGAATATAAATATACATACATATACATAAAAATTATAATATTTTTAATAATAATAATAATATAAATAATTAAAAGTAGTTGGGATTGTGTCCAGCGAATTCAAACTACAATAACAAAAAAAAAAAAAAAAAAACAAACCCAAGATGCCAAACAGTTGCCGATCCATTAATCGGTTTTTGTAGTACAAATAAGTAAGTAAGTAAATGCTACAAACAAAAGCGCGAATTGTGCAGGGGAAAATATACATAAATATCAATAAAAAAAAAGAACTTATTAATAGCATATCATATATATGTAAATAATACTAAAGTTATGAACAAAAGAAAAAAAAAAACCTTATTGATTGTTGGTTGCAAGACATAAAGCGTTGAAAATACAACAAAAATAAAACTCAAAAAAACAAGGAACAAGGAAATACAATACAAAATATATATATATATAACATTCTAAAACTAGTAATATTTTTTTATTTTTTTTGATACATATAGATTTATATTGCATTTGTCAAAAAAAACAATTTCTAGCTAAATATGATTAATTTTTACCAAAACATTCTGTGGAACCGGAATGCGGTTGATCGTATGTGGGGTACTGTTTAGCGTAGTCACAGTGCGGCGCTGTAAGTTTTTCGATATACATTTGGTATAATTGGTATTTGTATTTATTTATTTTTTTTTTTTGTATTTTTTTTTTAGTATTTTAATAACGATAACGATAGTAGTTGTAGTTGTTGTTGGTGGTGTGGTAGTTGTTGTAGTAGTTGCGTATTGTTGTAACGTTCGTGAAAAAAGGTAACAGAAAAAAAAAAAAATACATTCTTAGTATTTGCGAAAAATGTGTGTTCACAGCATTTAAGATATTATAATATTTATATAGTTTTAGAGACTACTTAATTATAGTTTTGTATGTAATAGTATAAACAAATATTCAAATATATATTGATTGCAAAAGCAAAATTGATAATTGATAATTGATAATTAATAATTGAAATTGATAATTGAAATAAAATAGAAATTAAATTAAACGTTTGTTTTGAAGAGCGACATGCGCCATTACTTTTTTTTTTCGTTGGACGTTAGAGCAAAGCATTTCTTCAAATATATATATATTTTTTTTTTTGTAACTGTTGTAGTTGTAGTTTTGTAATTGTAATTGTAGTAAGAATATTTGAAAAATACGTTAACAAAATGAATTAAGGATGCAAATAATTAATAGCATTATATGAGTTATTAAGTAGTAGAAGTTGACTTAAGTGTTTGTTCAATCACAAAATTGACAGAGATACAGTAAAATTGTATTACAAGTACAAGTACAAGTACAAGTACAAGTACGAATATTGTATGAATTGATATTATATATTATAAAAGTAATTGTTGTTTTTAAAGCAGTTGTTGTTGTTCTTGTTGTTTGTTTGTTATTCATGTAGTATGATGATTAGTTAATGACGCTTAACACTTTGTTTTTTTTTTAACCTAGTCATACGAGTACACAAATTAGATTTAATAACTAGATTTCGTATAATACGCTCGTATATGACAAAATTTTACAGACGCATTTGCACGACCATTTACCAAAAGAAATAAAAAATGAATAAATAATTATTATAATAATAATAATAATTATGAATTATAACAAGTAAAGAGTTTAACACTCGGCATGCCGAAGATTTTATACACTTGCAAGATTAAAGAAAAAATTTTTATCATACGAAAACTTTATTTTAGATTGTTCACTCTTATGGCTTCTAAATGCAATCGTTATTCGATATGAAAAAAATAATGAAAAAATTTAAATTCATTAATTAAATAATTAAATAAATTTGAATTGAGTTGCAAACAGTTTAAACGAGCTAAAAATTGTTCATATAAAGATTAAATTTTCAATCGATCGTCCGATCGTATGTTCTATATGATATAGTGGCACAATTTGCACCAAATTTCACTGACATATAGTATCCCTAATTTTATTGAAACTATTTGATATAGTTGATTCAGTTTAGACTTCTACATAGCTGAAAGAGAAGTTTGATTGAAACAGACGGACATGATCTATTCGATTCTGCTGCTATTCGCTTCTGCTGAAAAAATATATACACAATTCTTATACTTAAAATGTTCACTAATCATTCTGCGTTTTAATTTTTTTCTATATCTTTTTTAGTTTAAGAGTTTTGCTCATTTATATTTGAAAACATAAGTTAGGTCAAATAAGCTGTGAGCCACTGTATGGTTTTTGCCTTGCAAGTGTATAATAACATGAGCTTTTCTCAATGTGTTGGGTTTATAAGAAAAGTGTATTCCAAAGATCTTGCGTCGTTAGTTTGAAATGCAGTAAACAAAAAGCAAGTGAAATAATAAAAACAAATATTAAAAGTAAACGCAGTGTGACAACCAATATAAAAAATTAGAATATTATGTAAATATAATTGGCGTCTGTCACAGGCTACCATCAAGAAACGTAAAGAGTGTTGTGTAATGATAGCATATGATAGATAAGGATACGAGTACGAAGTACGAGGTACGAGTATATATTATGTAGTTTTTTTTTATGTACGAGACAATTTAAATAATGTAAGAATAATAAATATATGTATAATATAGAAGAACGTTCTTGTTTTTGTTTTTGTACTGTACGGTGGTTAGCGTAAATAGGTTGAATAAAATTCATTACATTTAATATGGCGGCTGGTTGTGCGGCTGGAACTTCAGTGACCGGTTTGGCTGCCTGTAAGATTTATATATAATATTATGAAGATACGTACGACAAGACTTTATATTATGTATAATATGTATAACTTAACTAATACTAAGAATACTAAAATTAAAACATAATAAATTAGAATTAAAAATCTAAAGCAAGCAATATAAATACAATTAGTAAACTTACCTGGAAGCGTAGATTTGGATCAGCGGAAGCTGCAGCTGCTAAGAAGGGATCATAGTATACGCTGTTATGGTTTAAGAAGAAGAATCAATAGATTAATCACAAATTTCGATTACTTTCTTTTTTCATATCTTTCAAATGATAGCTGAACTCAATTGTAGTTTATAGCGATTAATTGCTTCGCTTGGTTCAACTATCGTTTGACTAGCACTTAAAAGCAAAATTCAAAAATTTTTATAAATTTTATATATTTTATTTTTTTATTTTTAAAAATTTATTTTTTTTTTTTTTTTTTTTTTTTTTTTTTTTTAATTGTTATTTAACGCACTTGTGTGTGTGGATATTTGGTATTGGGCAGACAGCAGATTTTTCGATGATAAAGTTTTAGCATTTAAATTATAATAAAAAATATATTTTATTTTATTTTATATGCCAAATTTTTATCTCTAGTTCTCTGCAAATTTTGTCTTATTGTACCGGGTGCATTGGGTATAAATGGTTGAAACTTAAGGCGTAAACTCAAAAACATAAGAAAGTCCCTAAGGTTATCTAACCTAAAGCCTAAACCCTAAACCTAAACCTATAACTGATTTTCTGTCCTCAACTTGTCTAACTCCTAACCATTCTCTGCTTATATTCCCTATGTACTATCAACTATCAAAACCCCAACCCACCCCCACCCACAATACTTTTGAAATTGATGACGAGAGCTGATTGTTAAGATTATAATGCATATGCATAAGTAAATTATAAGTAGAAAATGCTAGCAAGGATAACCAACCATAACCATAACCATAACCATAACCATAACCATAATCATAATCATAATCATATAGTATGAACAAGTACAGTATTCATTCCGTTTGACTGACACTACGTAACAAAAATTGTATTTAGCTTCGACGTCTGACTTTTAATAGGCAGAACAACAGACACACTCATGCACCTAGCTAATTAGTTGGGTTTCGATATATAAGATTTTTTTATATATAAATATATATATATATGTAGATATTAATTATATTTTATTATAATGCTAGCATTATTAATCGTTATCATCATTCATTTGCTATTTTATTTAGTTATTGAACAGCAGCCACATAATAAAGAAATACCGAAAACCGAAAAATAAAAAACAATAAAAGGAAAATGATAATAATAATAATAATAATAAATATTTAATTTAAGATATTTGAGGAAACATGCGCGACAGCGGCGGCAGCATGAGCAGCAGCAGCAGCGGATGACTTTCAAAACATAATGTTTATATATTTAAATTCATCATACGCCTAGTGGTACATATTATACACAATCGATTACGTAGTTCCCATTTTACCAAAATACAAATTGCCAAAATCATAAGAATAATCAAAAAATTAAATCAAAATTAACTGCGTTCTGTCAACAAATATATTATAGTATAAGAATGCAATTAAATAATTTATATATATATATTTTTTTTATTTTTATTTATTTTTGGTTTTTGACGTGCGTTAAAATTGGTGGTTGCTGCTTTAAAATTGTTAAATTATTGTTTTTAATTTTTTGTTCTGGTTGCAGTTTGTTGCTGATATTTTATATTTATACAAGAGACAAGTCTAGACTTGCAGTTCGATTAGATTCTAGATGGTGGCGCTATGCATATTAGATATACGAATACAATTATGAGTACATGTACAAGTACAAGTACAAGTACAAGTACAAGTACGAGTACGAGTACAAGAAAGTACTTTTAAAAAAACGTTACACACACAAGGTAGCTAATATTATAAAAATTCTCCGCATAGACCAAAAAGTAGAGAGAGAGAGAGAGAGAGACGAAAATTAACAACGTTAAAGCTATAAACAAATTGGCGCTCGAAGGTGTCATGGTGTTGCTTGGGGGAATAGGTAAATATGTGTGTAAAAGTATGACTGTATGTGTATTGTGAGGTGTGGTTGGTGGAGGGTTGAATGGGGGCGTGTTCAACAACTATAAAAACAATAATAACAAACAGTAGCAACAATTTAGCTAAATACAACGTGATGATGCGTAATATTTTTTTTTACATGCAAGGGTAATGTCTCCTCAGTTAATTTTTCTTGTTGTTGCTGCTGCTGTTATTATTATTTATGTTTTTGTTGTTGTTGCTGTTGCAGTGTGTAAGCGATTGAGAGCGAGCGAGCGAGCGTAGACACCACATGAACAAAAATTAAGTGCGCTAAAAACTACATTCAAAATATATTGATTATTTAACTAAAACAAAACAAAACAGAAAAAAATTGTGGAAAACAAGATACAACTAACAGCTACATTTTTTTTTTTTTTTTCTTTCATTTTGTTTTGATTTTTTTTGGTTTTTTTTTTTTTTTATTATTATTTGGTGATTTTTGTGACGGCGACGACGATTTATTTTAATTTTTTATTTTTTTGTGGGAGGCAACGTGGAGAAGGCTCTACTTACGGCGCAAATCCATGCAAAGCTGCAGCGCTGTTGGCCGCATTGGCCGACGCAGCCATGGATGCAGCAGCCGCAGCAGCAGCGGCTGGCGTTTGGGAAGCCGTTGCAGCGGATAGGCGTGCCGCATAGGCGGCAGCGGCAGCAGCATTGCCTGCTACACCAGAGTTTTGTGCAGCGGCGGCTGCAGCCAGCGATTGTTGCAACGCCGAATGTTGCTGTGCGGCAGCAGCAGCCGCATTGCCAGCAGTTGGTACTGCAACAGCTTGGAGTGTTGGCTGTAACTGTGCTAGCTGTGGGCCAAGGGCATGCGCATGTGCATGCTGCTGATGTGTGTGGGCGGCGGCGGCAGCAGCGGCAGCGGCATGCTGTGAGTGTTGGGCAGCGGCGGCGGCGGCGACTGCGGCATGTTGTTGCTGTTGCTGTTGTTGTTGATGTTGCTGCTGCTGGTGTTGCTGTTGTTGTTGTTGATGCTGCTGTTGTTGCTGCTGTTGATGCTGCTGCTGTTGAGCGGCTGCTGCGGCCACGGCGGCGGCGGCCACTTGACGTTGCTGTTGCTGTTGGGCGGCCAGCGCCAGCGCCGGATGATGGTGCGGATGATGGGGATGATGAAAGGGTGTGGCACCGACCACGCCCACATGTCCACGTTGTATGGCAACTCCACGCATGGCAGCGGCTGCGGCTACGGCGGCTGTGAGGCGGCCAAACGAGTTTTTTTTTTTTGTTTTTGATTTTGGATTTTTAATTTTTTATATAGTTTTTTTTTTGTTTGATTTTTTGCAACGATTTATACACAACATTATTACCAGTGGAAGTGTGTGTGTGTTTATTTGTTGTAAGTGTATGTTTTGTATTTATACACACGCAATACATTTGATTGGCGTGTGATTGTGTGTGTGTATGTGTGTGTATTGTTTGATTGTTTGTGTTTGTATTCGTGTGCAAAAAGTAGAAAAAAGGAAAAGAAAAGAACATAAAACGCATGCGGTTAGTTTCTCTCTCATTATTAAAGTAAATATATATATGTATATATATATATAATATATATATATATATATGTAAATATATATATGTATATATATATATATAAGTATAAGTAAAATATAGTTTATAGTATATATTTATAAATGTGTTTTAGCAAAATACTAGGCATATTAACTGTTGTTTTTATTATTGTAGTAACTCTTTGTATAGTTTTATAGTAGTATAAGTATAAGTATCAATTTAGCATTTAGATGATGATTTTGGTATATACATATAACAATACAAAGTACATGAGACATACGTGAATAATCAATCATATATATATATATATATATATAAATATATATATAGACAAAGGGGGAATTCAGTTCGAAACATACTTAACATTAGAACATTTAATTACCAAAATAAGCTACGCAGTTTTGTTTTTTTTTTTTTTTTTTATATTATATAATTATATTAAATATTTATATATATATTCAAAATGACTTTATATTTTTGGTCATTCATCAACAATACGAAAAATAAACCGATCTGTAGTTTAGTATAAACATATAATAATTTTTTTTTTATAATTATGGAATTCATATAGTACATATATAACGTGTGTATGCGACAAGACCTTTTATATATCTGTTTTTTTTTTTTTTTTAGGTGTACATATTGTTAAAGAAATTCGTAAAACAAAGCATATAGGGGAAAATTGTACAATTCAACTAAAATAAAACCCTTTGAACCATTTTAAAATACAATCAACACTAAGAAGAAGTAAAAAAAAAATAATAATAATAATAATAATAACAATAATAATAAAATAAAACAAAAACAAAACATTTATAAAGCTATACAGTGCGAACGAGAACAAAGTTTGATAGATATGTATGGTAAATAGATGTGATACAAAACAGGTGATATAGCAATTAGCTTTTGATTGGCACAAGGCAAATGAAACAAGGACGAAACTTTGTATTTCCTCATTTCTCATTTCCGATTGCCGATTATTGCACATTGATTGCAATTTAAAATCGATCATAATGAACAATTTTTGCAATTTTGATACAAGCGGCAATCATTGGCAAACCTAACCCTAAACCCAAGGCAACAATTGCGGCGGCTATTTTAATAGTACTTTGCAACTCTTACACAAATCATAATTGAAATGTGCATGAAATTGATTTTGAAATTGAAATTGTTGCATTTATTTGACTAGTTTGCAATTAAAATTCAATTTGTGGCATTCGAATGAGCAAATTGCGATTTTACAGCACATAGCATATAGCATACTCAATGACAATTTGCAATTATCAATTGTTACTTTAGTTAATATTGCATTGAGCATTGAATATTGAATATTTACGAGTATGCATAAAATTTTGAAAAAAAAAAATGCATTAGAATTACGCAATATAATTCCACTATATAAATTGTGATTGTTGCCACATCATTTTTTGTCACATGCAATAGAAATTTTACATAATATCGCGATCGATTTTTGTTTCTTTCTAATATTTTTTGTATTTAATTTATTTTCTGATTTTGCAATGATAATGAAAACAAAATATTAGACGTGCAAAAATTTGCAAAATTAATAGTAACAAAAATAGAATGAAAGAAAAAAAAAAAGAAACATATTGAAGGTAATAAACAGACAGATAGATAGATAAGGAAATAGACAAAGACAGAGAGTTAAAGATAGATAGAATGTAGAAAAGAGAAAACATATATATGTACATACATAATATTGTAAAGTATAGCTATATATTCATAAATAGAAAATAGCTAAAAACTAATGCTCTAAAGGAAATGCCTTAATTTTAATACAAAAAAAATGCTTGTTGCTGGCTTTGAATTTTTTTTTTTTTTTTTTTTTTTTTTTGCTACCGTCACACACGATAAAAAGGGAAATGTTATAAATTGTACAAGATATACGATATACAAGATATACGAGATATATACGATATACATTATGTAAGTACACTATAATTATAGCTAAAAAAAAAAAAAAAAAAAAAAACCTTTCCATACTTAACCACTAATTACAATTCTAAATTGTATTGCCACTAGTTGGTTGATTGATTTGATTGATTGATTGATTGATTGATCGATCGATTGATTAATTGATTCGTTTTGGGTTCGTGGATCAGTTGGTGTTTCACTGTAATGTATTTTATTTTTATTTATTTCTTGTTGTTTTTGTTTGTTTGTCTAAGTGTGTGCCTAGCCGTAGAACAATGCAATCTCAAGGGGCGCCAAAAAGTATGCAATAGATTATAATACTTAGCGTATATAGTCAAACCCAAATGCGTAACCAAATAAACAAGACAACAAATATAGTTTATATGTATCTGTGTGTGTGTGTGTGTGTGTGTATGTATGTATATATGCATGTATAAGTATAAAAAATGGCAAAGATCTCATGACTAAAAAGTACTTGTGGCTGTTTCTTGTTGTCTTCTCTATGTGTACATATATTTGTGTGTTTGTGTGTGTGTGTGTGTGTGTGTGTGTATATAGATGCTTGAATCAACGAATCGAAATTTGTGTTTGACAATTTTTGAATTCTGCTTTTTTGTTTTTGTTTTTATGAATTGCGCTCAGAGTATTTTGTATGTACCTCCGCCGTGTCGTCACTGCTGCAGTTTGCGCTGTCACAGCTGCTGGCACAGCACTATGCGGTGGATGTCGTTGCGCTAACACAATGGATGTGGCCGCTGGGGCAGCTGTTGCTGTGGGTACGACGCCGTTATGCACCGGTGATGCCACCGTTGCCGCTTGTGCCGCCACTGGCAATGGCATTGGCGTCAATGGCATTGGTGTCAATGTTGGCGCTCCAGCACCAACGGGTGCACCTAAAAATGGCCAAGCGGTTGCCACTGGAAGGCGATAACCTTAATATGTGTGCATGTTCATACACGTTGATAAATTTTCGTTAGATTTTTTTTTTGGTTAACATAAAAATCATATCATATTTCAATCGTTGATGCTTTTTAGATGACAGCGAGCTCTGTATATAATAATCTAGTATATATCATATGCCATATTGTCTGAGTAAATGTATGTGTGTGTGTGTGTGTGTGTGTGTGTGTGTGTGTACATGTATTTACATATCGAATTCGTTTGAGGGGATGCAGTGAGTTTGGCGGTTTCATTGTTTTTTTTGGCTTGATTCTGTGGTTTTTGCTTAAATCTAATGCTAAGTTAAGCTGCTTAAAACGCGACGAAAGTTACCAGTTACATACATTCTTGTGTATTATATGTGTGTGTGTGTGATGTATACATAAGTAATAAGTAATTACGCTAAGGAGCATTTCCGACAATCTTCAGACCAAAATATCTCATATAACGTATAAACAAAAACTCAGGACATAAGAAAAAAAAATGATATAAACAAAACGCACATACAAGAGAACTGGCTTCAAAAATAACAAATGTGTGTATGTGTGTGTGAGTGTGAGTGTCTGTCAAACATAACAGTACAGTAGTATTGATTGTAGATATATATATATTTATAATATATATATATATATATATATATATATATATATATATATATATATATTAGAATATTAATTAAAAGTATACAGTGAATATTATGCATAAGACAACACAGCCGCAATATGCTAAATTCATAATCATCATTAGATTCGATTACAAGATTATTATCATTATCATTATCATTATCATAATCATAATCATCATCAAAGACTAGAAAAAGAAAAATAAAATGGTGACGCGCTCTCTTTATCGTACATTATATTATGAAACTATATGTTATTATTATTATTTGTATTATTATTATTATTTTTATTATTTGTATTATTATTGTATTTCTAGACTTTTGATACAAAGTTATATTCAATGAAATTCAATTTGATTATAAATTGTCTTCATTAGATTTTTTTGTTTTCATACTTTTAGACGAACTTTTGTTTGAATGTTTGTTTGTTTGGGTTATACAAGTATGCAGCAAAAGTAAATGACGAAAAAAAAAATCAAGAAAAAGAACAGTTACAAACAGTCATAAAAAAATATATATATATATTTATATATATATATAAATGTGTGTGTGTGTGTGTGTTGCGTAATCAAGTTATTATGTAAATATATAGTATATGCATACAGTTTATATGGAGATTAACGCGAATCCTAGCAATAAAATCAAATTAATAAACATAGAGAAAACATATATAAAAAAAAAAAAAAAAAAAATGAAGAAAATGTGATCAAATTTTAACGACCTGTCATTAGGGAACCCCGAGATAGATATATGGTATATTTTTTATATATATTTATATATATATAAAGACCTGCCTGCCATTGTTAATTATTATTGTAGTTATCTTAACGGTTTTGTACTACAAATATTTTAAGTCGCTTACATGCTAAAAAGTATTTTATGACTTAAATTTAGATTAATAACTGAAAATTATTTTCGTATACTTTAACAATAACTTATTATATATGTGTGTATGTCTGTATGTGTGTGTGTGTGTGTGTGTGTGTGTGTGTCAGTTGTTTGCTCAAAATATATATGTATGTATATATTTTATATATGTAAATTTATAACGAAATACAGCAGGCAATAAATACAAAATACAAATACATCAAATACTAGAGAGACAAAAAGACACTTGACAAAACGCTTACCTTCAGGCCATTGTACACAAACTGCATTCAGTTGTTGATTTATTGTTATATTTGAAGTTGTTGTTGTTACGATTGTTGTTGTTGTTATTGTTGTCGTAGGCATGTAAAAGGCAAGAGAAAACATTTGAATTAGAGTTTTATACATATACATAGACATAGACATAGACATTCATATAGAAATTGTTCTATTTCGTTTCATTTCATTTATACAGAGAAATTGCTTTCAATTTTTATACATGACACGAGAAGCTCAATTACATTTACAAGATTTTTTTTTTTCGGCCGTGCTAATGCAGTTATTGGGTATTTTATCTGCTATATATACATTTATATATATAAATATATATATTTCATATATATTTTCATATAGTATAACATTTGTTATGTGTGTTTAAGCGAAAGTGGATAGAGCGGATTGAGGAGTGAGAAGGAGAGGAAATTGAGCACAGAACACATGCACATTTATTTATGTTTAACAAACATTCATTTGTATTTGTATTTGTATTGTACATACGCATTTATTAGATACATGTATGTTAAGTACTTTTCGACTAGAGTTTAAAGCGCCATCAGCAAAATTAGAAATAGAAATTTTGTGCATAGAGAGGGAGAGAGAGAGAGAGAGAGAGAGACAGACAGACAGAGAATAAAATGCTGTATGTGAAAAAGTGAAGTGACAAACGAAATTTCTATGTACGCAAAAAACCGAATGCAAAAACTGTGTTTTTATCAAATTTCAAATTCCTTATTCTATTTGCGCTTAGATTTAACAATTTATTTTCATGTTTTATCTGTTTTGGCATGCTTTAATACAATTGATGCAGAAAAGTATGCAATGGAAATTGATTGAGCGACAACAGTCAAAGATGCTAAGAAATACGAAATAAGCTTAAATTGCCATCTGTCGCCTTTTTTTTTTTGTTTTGTTTTATTTTTGTGTGTGTATTTTTTAATGCAATCTGCTTAGAATCGACTCTAAATAAATACCAAAAAAGAAAAGACATAGAGAGAGAGAGAAATGTTTATAACTAGTGAAAACTGCAGTAAAATACATGTCAAATAGACAGACAAGCAGTCAGAAAGCATTTTATGCTGTTGTTGTTGTTATTATTATTATTATTTTTTATTTTTTTTTTTACTATTTCTTGCTGCTAGTTGTTAGCAGGGGCGCATTAAGTTTAACATGTCAAAGGATCAACAGAAAAACAAAAAAAAAAAAAATATATATATATATATAGAATATACATACATATATAGAGACATGTGTGCAGGATAGGGGGAAAATGATGGGAAGTGCGGAATATCGTGCAGCGTAGAAATCAACATACGAAGTAGAAGACAAACTTTCCTTAAAATGCACACAGAGTTTTACATACGAAACACAAGTTTGTGCGTGTAACTGAATGTGTGTGTGTGTGTGTGTGTATATGTGTAGGAAACAAACACATTTGCATAAGATACAACAACTATGGGGCACAAAATAAAACGTTTCTGCAACAGCCAACTGGAGCCCCATCAGAGAAGAAGTTCAAGGAAAAACTTTTTTTTTTTTTTTTTACTATTTTTTTATTTCTTCTTCTTTTTGGTTTTTCTGTTTTTGTTCATTCGTTTTACTCTTTCTGTAAATTTATGTGAGCGTTTGTGTATATGTGTCTGCGAGTGTGTGTGTGTGTACCGCAACATGTTTGCAACTTTGTGGTTTATTTGTAATTATCCCGACTGACTGGCAACGCATCCCTTGCAGCGCCCTTTAAGCATTGCACAAGCGACGTGAGCGAGCAGCACTACTGCTCATATACCGTTCCATGTGCCGTTAACATTCCAGGCTAATGTTGCCAGCCATTTGCCAGTGCAAAGGCAAAGTCAAACGATTCGAAACGTGATAAAGTGAGTCTCTGAATGTCTTCTTGTTGTCTGTCTGTCTGCCTGTCTGTCTCTTTGTCCAACTGTCTATCTGTTCAACTGTCTGTCGGTCTGTATGTCTATTTCTATAATATGCCGGCAACCGCATAAATAGTTAGACTTTTACCCAACGGACACACATAGCTCGCATTTAGTGCAACGCAAATGAAGCGCATTACGTGCACGTGGCAAAGAGGAAGAACGAAAGAATAAAAGGGGCGTGTGAGGCGTAAGGCGTATGGCAAAAGCACCTAAGAAAGCTGCTTGCAAAAAATAAAAAAAACAGGCAAAAGACATTTGCCAACAGCATCAGTAGTAGCATCAGCAGCCTTCTGGCTCAGTCTTTGCCGCATGTGCTGCAGCTCCATCTCTCTGTTTCTGTCTGTCTGTTTGTCCGTTTGTCTAGCTGGAGCTAAGTTTGTTGGCGATACAAAAGCATTTTGCATGTCCTGTCCATGTCCACATGAAGGCAAGAAATCTGTGGTACCAGCTGCTGGCAACGCTTCGAGTCTTTTTTTTTTCTCTTTTCTTCTACATTTCCCTTTGCATTTGCCTTTGCATCTGCCTTTACCTTTTGCCTGTCGCCTTTAGTTCAGCAGAGTTGAGATTGTTTTGGGCTTTGGTCTTGGGCTTGGTCTTCGTTTGCTCCTGTCTACTCAGGTCTGGTTTTGTTGGGGCTGGTGTAAGCGGCTTATCGTATTTGAGCGAAACTAAAGTATAGATTTTGCGCTGTGAATACTTTTTAATGGTAACTCTTGGAGAGGGGAAAATACGATTTAATCAGCAGTATTATTTATTATACATGGCATGGACAACTTTCAAGCTGCTGCTTTTCTCATACTTCTTCTTCTTTTTACTCATATTTTTTTTTATTTTTGCCAGGGCAAAGTTTTAAGCAACCGCAACTTGAAATGAAACTCTGTGCACTATGCACTGCGCTTACTGCAAACGAAATATTAAATATCCAAGAAGTTCTAACTGACAAAAAAAAAAAAAAAAAAAACTTTGAAGAAATTACCACACGATGGCAACCAAAACAGTAAAACTATAGTTTAACTACAGAAAGTCTCTTTATATACAATATGTATATATTCTAGCTCAGGTGAATGTTTAAATACTATTCGTGAAAAAAAAATATGTTTGCTATAGGAAAGGGTTACGCTTCGAATTTAACTTTGGTTAGAAGTTTTATGGAAATACGATTTAGAATAAACAGCAAATATCGAATGAGATATTTGACATAAATTATCAAGTATTATAAATCAGAAATTATATTAAAGAAAGTTATGTTCGGCGGACGAAGATTTCATGCGCTTGCAGTCCTAGAATACTTTTCAGACAAAATCTCAATTTTCTTCCGATCGTTCCTATATGATATAGTGATCCAATTTAGACCAAATTTATTTGAGCCGCATATGTTGTCAATTATCTTAAATCTGATAAGTTTCAGCGAGATAGTTTAACA